>JAVSCG010000021.1:0-40000 GCA_037367355.1 Neoscytalidium dimidiatum | reverse complement strand
ACGTAGATCATTGAAATCTATACTGGCAGCAACACCTTTTGGGATCATAATATAATATGTGTAGAAATAAAGAGATATCCTGCCACAGAGCTTCAATTCAACCAATAAAGGCTTTGTATGCAGCTAAACAACCTGAAACATTCTTGGCCAATCTCAATCTTCAATAGCGCCAAACATGCTATCTCCCTGCTGAGTAGTTCCTTACTACCTAAGACGTGAGCCCGTTGCAGGTGCACCCCGGGTAACCAAGAGAAGTCTTTAAGAGGCCCTTGACTGCAGAGTTTTGAAGAGGGCGATCATATCTTCATCCCCAAGACCCGACTGATTGGCCTGTCGGTACAACGAGCTACAAAGCTCAATGAGAGGAACATGCGCATTGGCTGCTTTGGCAGCAGAAAGGATGAGCTGCGTGCTGTTGTAACAATCTTTAATGGCTGCCTGCCCAGACCAGCCTTCGTTGTGCATCTTCCCAAGCTTGATCTTCGTGTAGGCAGAGGACATGGAGCCGGCATCAATCACCTTCGCAAAGGCCTCAGTATCCAAGCCTTGAGAGTAGGCAAGGCTCATGGCCTCGGCCAGGCCGGCGGTCAAAGTGATGTTAAAAACGTTGACGGCATATTTTGTCTTGAGGCCGGATCCGATCGGACCGCAGTAGATAGCGGCGCTCGTAATTGGATCCAGGCACGGCCTTATGCGCTCGGCAATAGCACGCTTTCCGGCGAGCATGCCTACCAGACTTCCTTGCTCTGCAGGTATCTTGCTGCCGCTGACGGGCATCTCGATGAAGTGACCGCCTGCGTGTTCGATTTGTCTGGCGAGATGCTGGCTAAAGTCGACAGGTACTGAGCTTGTATTGACAAGAATCTTTCTGTGGAATGAGCGCTTGAAGTCTGCGTCGAGGATCGATTGTATCGCTTGGTCGTTGAATAGCATGGTAAAAATGATATCGGACTGCTCAGCGACGTCAGACGGCGTCTTGCCGACCTTTGCTCCGGCCTGTATCAGGAGTGCGTACTTCAATGGACTTCGATTCCAGACGGTGAGGGGGAACGTGCGAGAGAGGTTGAGTGCCATAGGGGCGCCCATGACGCCGAGGCCTAGGAAACCTACTCGCATAATGTTGTAGCGCTGGCTGATAATGAAGGACAATTCGACACAAATGTTGAATCTTGGAGCGTGGATGTTCCAAAGTATTTCTGATAGTCGCCAAGAACAGTATCACATGATGGGTGCTCAGGCACTCACTTCCTGCGCGCCCCACGCCCTGTCACGCGTCAAATAGTGGCCCCGAAGAATAGTAGCCGTTTGAAGTTCTGGACTAAACATATCCTACCGCCAATAAACTCGCAGGACTACCGACTATTCCAATATTTACGGTTGTTAGTCGGAAGTATAACTACATGATTGGTCCAAGGCTGTTTTCCAGGATACGCGAAAACCCACAATGCCAAGTCTTATCCACAAGTGTATTTAATAATTACTGATAAGATCTGCTATGGTAGGTAGTATGCCGGCCGAGGTCAATCGGTGCTGGACTTCAGGACACCATATACCCATCGCCTCTGACCATTAAATGAAGTACTTTTTAGAGCCAGACAAATACCACGGTCTTGTCTGATAGCAGTAAATACTCAATAAATAATAATCTCGTTCTCACATTCACCTTATTGGAGCCTGAACACAGATAGATTTACTTGAATTAACACGCTCATATCCAGATACTTTTCGTTTATGCGGTCGTATCATTTGTCCACAGACCAGATCCCAATTTTCTTTTATTTGCTACGCACTCTTTCTGGGATGACAGTAGAAAAGTGGCGTAATAAGGGCAACGCTTTTGACTTCATTTCAAGATGTTTTATTTTTCGATATAAATTGGCAGGATCAGCCCTGTTGTTGTAGCAAAGTGGTATCTAGAGCTTAGACTGGGGCTGAACTGAGGCCGAGTTTCGATGGCTGCCACCACCCGGGGGAGGCCGTATCATAGCGGAAGGAATCTATGAGAGACCTCTGTAGAATAGTTAGGGTAGTTTGTCGCGTCCGGAATATATTTTCAGAGAAGATACTTCGAAATAGTAATGTAGTAGGGTCGGCGACACCGCTGAAAGAATCCATGATACACATCACTTCACACTTGCTCATTTTTCCCAAATATCCGTCTTAACCTCCAAAAACTAGCTTCCGAATGTCATCGTCTTGCGCAATTGGCTCCGCTTCCTCTCCCTCAGCCACCTCCTCGTTTCCCTCCCTCCACCTCCGTTTCTTCCCTATCACCTTTTTGAACCACCTTACGTCCAATTCCCCGCGCATGACCTTCGGTGAGAACTCTCTCGTCGGTAAAACCCCCTCCACCGGCTTCAAGACTACATTCATATCGGGTGCTACGAATAGCACGGCACTGAGCTTCTGCACTCCCAGTACGCGTCGCACCCAATGTTTCAGTGCTCTGAACTTGTCTCCACTCAGTATCAGCGCGCACTAGCCCGTCAATACAACTGTCGCATGACCAGGTATGCGCGTCCACTCCCCCGGCTTTTCCGGGTTCTCAATCTCCAGGCCGGCGACCCCATCCTTGAGATGATGCTGAAGGTACCGTGGTAGGTGTGCTCCCCGCAGCCGTTAGAGTCTTGTGGTGCTCCCGTTGCCGGGTTGTAATCGCAAAGGCGCCAGTCAGATTACCGCGGCTGTGGTACGGAGTGAAGTCGGCGCCGCCGGCGGCGTTGAGGGCGGCAAGGATAGGCGACACATAAGCGGTGCCAGCTGCGTTTAAGAAAGAAAGAGTAGCTTCAAAGCCATGAGGAGCTAGTGACGCACGGAGGTCATCAGGTATGAGGGAGATACGCCTTGAGGAGAGGTCGATTGTGAATTTCTGATCCGGGGTGGCATTGTGGTTTGCGGCGGTCTTGAAGATGCCACGTTTGGGATAGGTGGCATTTAGGGCGGTAGCGACATCTGGGCTCACACGGAGGTGGTGAAAGAGCTGATGGATAGCTGCGAAGGGCGCCTGGATGGATGAGTTCGTGAGGAGCCGTGCATCAGCTGAGAGCCTGATGAACGGAGCAGGCGAGTGAGGCCGCTTGCATTCAAGTGGAAAAGTAGCCGCGGCCAGAAAGTTCGCGTAATCGCTAGTCTCCACGGCGGTAGTCATTGTTAGGCGTTTGCTTAGAAAACCCAGTGTATATTTAATCTGGTAGGTACTCGTGATTCTCTAACACAAAGGTTATGTGGAAATTGAATCTATTCGATGGCCGTGTGGAAATCGCTGAGCCAACTTGCGGAACGGTAGCTATATCAATTCTGTCTTACGAGAATGGCGCTACAGGCTAGGGTGAAAATTGCTCTACGAAGTAAACGCTGATGCTATAAACAGCAATGTATTATATCGTCTTATGCCTGCTTTCTGCTTTGATACTATGAGCGGTGGACGGCGGCCGTGTTGGAGAACATGAATACGAGTGTTAAGCGCCGGGAGAAGGTCGAGGTGGTGGACCGCTTGCAGATTCCTAGTCAGCCGACAGGCCAAGCAGGTGGCTGAAACCATGGTCGAAGGACGCTGTCTACTGCTTCGTCCAAGTGTTACGGCGCAGCCTCCGCAATGTGAGGAAGTCGGGGTAGGTTTTCGCAGATGACGAACGAACCCGAAGAGATATGCGGTGTCTGAAGTCATATGGCCACCACAATTTATCAATTCTGAGGCTAAATATACAGCTCGCTAAGCTAAGCTAAAGATGCTACGGTTCAGTCCCGATGGTCCACCATATTACCAATAGAGCCTCAATGGACTCAATGGTGCTTGTTCGCCGTTCATTGCTAAGGAGGGAACACACCGCTTTAGGTGCACATAGCGTGGAGGTCTGCCAAATCTGTAAAAGTTTTGAAGAAGCATCCGATCAAATCAGTGGTAAATATTGTGCCACAAGGGGCTAAATCCCCGAAGTACGTGACAGGCAATGGACATCTCGGTTTCTTATACTACCAATACTTGTCCTGTTACACCGTTACAGGATCAGTCTCTATCATATTTAATTTTCTGCTAAAAGATCGAACGCTCTCAGACAGCGCCGAGGATGCACTGTACTATACTACGAATGGCATTAAAAGGCACCGCTAATAATTTATATAGTGAATCGCTTCTAGATTACTGCAATACTCATTGATTATACAACCTATACGCGTTATGAAATCATGCCTGTTGGAACGAATTCGGCTAAATTCGGGTGGGCACATTTGCGTAGCGGACCGTTTTCTGTATAAGCCTCCTTGCGCTAGGAGCTAGTAGTAATGAACCATAACTCAATTCGCCTCAACTTCCAAGTATAACCTTGCCACTCAGGTGCCCTACACGCATCTCCTCCATTTTCAAGGTCAGTATATGCTTCGGAATAATGGCCTTCAATATTGTCTCTCTTGTGACCATCGCTTTAGCTATCCCAGGCTGCCGATGTGACGGCATTTCAAAGTCAGAATACCTCACTTCCCCTTCCAAAGCCTACAAGGTACCAGAGGTTTATGATGGCAATACTCTGAATGTAACATGGTTACCAACAGGCGCTCATGATGCTTTGTATTTCAACTGCGGAGACGGCAACCTAAGTGAGTACATGCGTTTGAATTGTTGTCAGACATTAGTAATGCGGACGGATAAATGCCTGATATACAGCGGTAACATGGTGCTCATAGCACTCATAACTGGAGCGAACCGTGCTTACTAGCAATACTTCCATCGATTTTAAGAAGTGTGTTTCTTCTATAGCGGCAATATCAAAGTAGCAAACGAAGAAGCGTCGCCTTCGACCACCTAGCTTCCAAATCCTCGAGGCACACCATGCGCCTTTTAATCAATACTGATGGGATCGAGCTTGACTTAGAACAATATAGTTAGGGAGGCTACGAGTAGAAATAGAAATGAGATATTATCTTAAGCTTTGGAGTCGGCATTGCAGTCGGCATCGTTGTCGGATTGACAATTGCTGGTTTGATGGGAATAGCATACAGGCCTCTGCGAAAAACTCCGAGAACGTGGAGGTAGAAACGGTGTATTACGTTCTTGAATGTGTCGAAGCGGTATCCGGCACACAGGAGAATGAACTTTAAAACATATTCTCCAGGCCAGCGGGAGTGTAGGACATCTGAAGCGACATCGTTCATGAATTGTCTTCAGAAACTCGTTGACTCAATGTCCTGATTTTGACTGTCGATCGAATCATCCTCGAACAATAAAGAAGGCACGTACGGCGTTATTGTTGATGGAGTGAGGATCTCTTCCACTTTTCACCTTTAAATTATTATAGCGCATTAGTAAGTTGATCACGCATCCTATTTGTAACATATTTTCCTCTTGAGATAGTTACAAGTCTGATTGGGTCAATGCTTCTGCAACAAGTGAACTTGCAGTCGCACCGCAAATGCAATATCGAACATTACAAAGGAGACACTGATGTAATATGGTGGAGAAGGACCTTCTCAATATGCAACTTAAGTAACAACAATCATACCAGGATGCATCGTCCACATTTCGTCCGTTGTGTCCATGGTACGAGCGCGTCAGCTTACCCCCGCAAACGCCGTAAATTCCGGGAACCATTTCCTCAGCCGTCCTGTCAGGGAAAGCGACAACCAAACTTAGTTTTGTTAGCTTAGTCATTCACACAACACCTGCAGCCTGTTTTCGGCTTTCCGTTATATCCGCTTCCGAGCCTACAGCGGTATAAAACAGAATTCAAATAGCTGATAGGGCTGCATTCGTCAGAAATTAACATCAATCATCGTTCAGAATGGCTTCTTACCTCGTTACCGGCTCCTCTCGTGGCATCGGCCTTGCTATAGTCAACGCTCTTGCATCCAAACCGGCGACCGAAGTAGGCAAGATATACGCATCATCACGTACGGAAACCGACAGCCTGAAGAAGCTCGTTGCCGAGTCAGGAGGCCGCGTCGAATGGGTCGCTCTCGAAGTCACTTCCAATGAAAGCGTCAAACAAGCAGCTAGCAAAGTCTCCGAGTCATTGGGTGGCAAAGGCCTAGATGTACTCATCAACAATGCCGGAATAATGAGCAAAACTCCGACCAGCACGGAGGAAATGTGAGCATTTTGAACTTTCCGCAGATTTCCGAGACTGACCCGTAGTAGGGAGGACCTCGATGAGGTGTTCAAAGTCAATGTTGCAGGCGTCCACGCTGTTACAAGAATATATCTGCCTCTTTTAAGGAAGGGCAACCTGAAGAAAATCATCAACGTGTAGGTCTCCACTCTTGAACACGGAGTAGATAGCTAGATCCTAATGTTTTCTTGCAGTTCTAGCACGCTTGGCTCCATTGCCCTGGCGCCTGGCTACAAATGGGGCAAGGTCCCGGCTTACAAGGTGTCGAAAGCAGCCCTCAATATGCTTACTGTTCAATATGCACAAGACCTCGAAGAGGAGGGCTTCACAGTTGTGGCACTCTCGCCGGGCGTAAGCATAACCTATAACTCTTTGAACAGTTCTTTTTTTTTTTTTTTTTGGTTGCAAATACTGTCAAACACTAGTATTACAGTTATTATTTTTTCTATTATAGTACGTTCCTTTTACACTTAATTCCGCCACTAATTTCGCTTACTTATTAGTGTATACTAAATATATATAATTACCCTTATTCGGTATTTTTTACTAGTATGCTAATTTATTTATTCTACTAATTATTACTACTTAATATAGTACCCTATTAACTAACTAGTTTAATAGTTATAAGCCCGGCCCGCGTATTAATGCCTTCCGAGTAATATATATATATAAGTTAACCTATAGTATCTAGGCAATAATATATACGGTAGTATTAGTATATCCTACTACTACTACTGTTACGGCACAGTCGCCCAGAAAGGCGGATAACGAAACCCTACGACTACTCACCGCCCACGTGACCAACTCGGGGCCTAACTCGGCAGAATACCTACCGACACTGATGCACCAGACCACCGCACACTCGCTCAGCAAAGCTCGGACCACCGATCAGTACTGATCAGTGGGTTAACATTACAGATCACTACTGATCGTACCGATCACTCCATGTATATAGACCACACTCATTTATCGTAGTTAGGACCCTCGTGGTCAACTTGTCAATTGATTCCTACCCTACTATTGTACGAACCTCCCTGCCTACCACTGTATTGGCCTAGAAAGCCCAAGCTGCCTGACGACGCGCCTCGACTCCCCAGAAGAGTCCCGGCGTAACACTTTGACCACCTTTCTTAGGCACCGGAGTAACCCCACCCTGAAAACTACTAACCATGACATCCTGGACCGAAATCAGGAACAACCTTCCGACGGAGGAGGAACAGCTTCAGTCAATCCGTCCCTTGATCCCTGGAAACCCAGCTCTTAACATGAGGCTGCTCATTTCGGAAGCATATTCCTCGGGCATAGCCTCCTTGAGTCGAGCAATCAACGGACCCAGAGTACCAGAGAACGCCAGTGAGGACTGCGGCCAAGTCCTTCTGGAGTACTTCATTCGAGGACAAGCCTTTACTGTCAACCGTACTATGCGGCCCTCCACCCCAGCCACCCCGCGACATCAGAATCGACCCCCACAACACAAACTAAAGATCAAGACCCCGACACCTACGATGGGGATCGGCGTAAGCTCAACGACTTCCTGGCCCAACTAGAAATTACTTCGAATTCTACAAAGCATCAAAGCATCATTCAAGGACGATGAGGAAAGGGTCCGCTTTGCAGGAACCTACCTCCGAGGTAACGCAGCACGGTGGTTCGAACCCTATCGAAAGGATTTCCGCTCGGCCATCCCACGTACGGAAACCAGTAGCCTGTTCGCCAACTACAATCGCTTCGCCGACGCAATCAGACAAGCCTTTGGTAGCAGAACGAGGAGCAGGAGGCCGCCCTTCGAATTCAGGACCTCCGACAAACCCGATCAGTCTCGGAATATGTCACGGAATTCCGCATGCTCGCCTCCTACCTCAATTGGAACGACCAATCCCTCAAATACATCTTCTACAAGGGCCTAAAGCACAATGTGAAGGCCGAATTCGCCCGCACCGGATTACCCAAGGACCTTAGCGAGACCATCGACACGGCCATCCGAGTCGACCAACAACTGTTCAATTTCAGACAAGAGACAGGCCAAACCCGATACTCGGCCAACACCGCGCAACCTCGAAACAACCTACCCCGGGGAACCATGGACTTAGATGCCAACCAACGACGAAACCCTCGGCTGGCGCCGGAGGAAGAACAGCGACGGCGTGAAAAGGGTCTTTGCTTCCACTGTGAAAGCACGGACATATCAGCAGAAACTGCCCAGACAAACGAACCAGCAACCAGCGAACCAACGACAAGAAAACCACCTCGGCTACTGAAGGACGACCGGAGACCCCAACCATGACACCATCCACTGGTCCACTTGTAGCATCGAAGCCTGCCCCATTCACCAGGAAGCTAAGAACATCAGCGGGTACCACCCAAAAACTAGAAACGCCTACTGAACTGGGGCTACAGCAGGCGAGGCCCTGCCCCACAGGACCATAGCAGCATCGACCGGAAAAACCACAGGACACCCACCAGAAAGCAAAGGAGACTCCGCAGAATACGGGAACCACTGGGTTGTCGTGACAAAAATCAATGGACGCCGAGCGCTCACCCTCATCGACTCCGCATCACAAGGAACTACGTCTCAAACCGATTTGCAGAAAAAGCCAACCTAAAACCCAGAGAAAAGGACCAACCATATCAGCTGAGAACTGTTGATGGATCCCCAGCTCCTTTGGAGATGGAAGGTAATCATCGAAACCCCGAAACTGACCCTCGAATACAAAAACCACAGGAACGTATCTGTCTAGACGTTACCAAGATCCCAAATATGATGTCATTCTCGGCATCCCTTGGCAGAAGAAATGGAAAATACAATACGATTGGGACAATGGAGGAATACCCTCAAGTCAGAGAACGAAACCAAGAACCAGAATGGAAACCACGCACCATAGCCGAACCGATTACCCACGTAAGCCTAATTTCGAAAGCTGCGCTGGAAAGGACCCGAAAGAAGGGCAAGCAATTGGAATGATGTGGTATCGCCCCACCACTACAAACAAAGAAAGAACCCGACAGATTAGTGCCACCAGACGAGAAAAACCAGACTACCCGACACCCGTGGAGATGACCCCACCAGGATACACGAACAGTACCTTGATGGCGTTCCTAAGGAATACCACCGGTTCAAGGAAATTTTCAGAGAAAAGATCGAAGACGCACTACCGGAACACAGACCATGGGACCACGAGATCAACTTGAAACCAGGCACTGAACCCCGATTTGGACCCCTATATCAATGTCGGAAAAGGAGTTACAAGCAATGAGGAACACTTGGACTTACTACTGAAGAGGGATACATCCGACCCTCTCAATCCTCAGCAGGATTCCCCGTCCTCTTCGTACCAAAGCCCGGAGGCAAGTTACGCCTCTGTGTGGATTACCGATCCTGAACGACATTACCATCAAAGACCGCTACCCTCTACCCCGCATCGATGAACTAAGGGATCGCCTCTCGGGGCACGATTCTTCACCAAGTTAGACCTGCGGGATGGGTACCACCTTATCGAATCAAGGAAGGACATGAATGGAAAACCGCATTCAGAACTCGATACGGTTTGTACGAGTACTTGGTAATGCCTTTCGGACTTACCAACGCCCTGCCACATTCAAGCCCTTGTCAACCACGTCCTACGAGAATATCTGGACCGATTCTGCACAGCCTACCTCGACGACATCCTGATCTACTCAGAAACCCTTGAAGAACACAAGGAACATGTATCAAAGTCCTCCAGAAACTACTCGAATACAACCTCTCCGTCAAACCAGAAAAATGTACCTTCCATGCCCAAAGGGTAGAATTCCTAGGCTTTATCATCGAACCAGGAAAAATAGTCATGGACCCAAAAGGTGGAAGACATCCTGAAGTGGCCAGAACCAAGGAACGTCAAAGAAGTACAAGCCTTTTTAGGGTTTGCCAACTACCGACGATTCATCAAACGATACTCGCATGTAGCCGAACCCTAATCCGACTCACGAAAAAATACCCTTTCACCTGGGAAGCACCCCAACAAGAGGCGTTTGATCAACTCAAAGGGCCTTCGTAGAAGCGCCGGTACTCCTCATGTTCGATCCTGACAAGCCACTCTACCTCGAAACTGACGCATCCGACTATGCCATTGGCGCTACCCTCAGCCAGCCAGACGACGAGGAAGATTACACCCTATCGCGTATTACTCTCGCAAAATGTCACCCGCCGAGCTCAATTACGAGATACACGACAAAGAACTGCTTGCGATCGTCACAGCGTTCAAGGAATGGCGACACTACCTTGGGGAGCTAACTACGAAATCACGGTATACTCGGATCACAGAACCTGGGATACTTCACAACCACCAAGGTGTTAAACAGAAGACAAGTACGATGGGCAGAACAACTCGCCCCCTTCTACTTCAAGATCCACTACCGCAGGGAAGTGAAAACGGCAAGGCCGACGCACTTAGCAGAGCCGACCACGTGGAAGGAAAGCCAGAACTATCACCAGCAGTACTACGACAAAATGACGACGGCACGTTAGGCTAACCGCCCCCGAATCATTGAAGAATCCGACGCACCCTGGGAAGAACGAATACTGGCACCCATCATAAGGCTAGGGAGCCCCATCGACGACGACGAACCTCCACGAAACCCAACACCAGAGCAGGAGCCGGAGGACGAAGAGGAACCGCAGGACGAGGAACCCATACCAACACTTGAAGAAACCACGGAAGAGGCAGTAAACGAGGAAGAAGATGACACCGCCACTTGGGAACAAATCATCAAGGAAAATATAACAATGATCCGCTATCCCAGAACTGCTTCAACGAATAGGCACCCCGAACATGACGACCCCGACCTAGTCCAAGACCATAGAGGCAACATACTATTCCGCGGAAAAATCTACGTACCCACACCTCTGCGCAAACGGCTGACAAAGGAATACCACGAGTCCGCAGTTCACGGACACCCAGGAATGACAAGAACCTTGGAACGGCTTGCAAGACACTTCTACTTTCCCCGAATGAGGAAAGTAGTAGAAAAATCATCCAGGAATGTGACGAATGCGCAAAAACAAGGTGGCACGACATGCACCATACGGACAACTACAGCTCATCACAACACCAACCAAACCCTGGGAATCGGTCACAATGGATTTTATCACCGACCTGCCAAATTCAGTAGACCCTGTGACTAAAGCGCGACACAACGCCATCCTGGTCATTGTCGACCGTTTGACAAAATGGGCAAACTTCATCCCTTACAACAAAAATCGGAGCAGAAGGCTGCGCCTACCTCTTCCTCAGATATGTCTTCGCCCACCACGGGATGCCCAAGGAACTAATCACGGACCGAGACCCACGATTCAGAGCTAAGTTCTGGCAAACCTTGGTCCACAAGTTAGGAACTAAACACAAGATGTCAACAACGGCACACCCGCAAACCGATGGACAAACGGAACGAACCAACCAAACGCTAGAACAGTACCTAAGATTCTACCTGAATTACAGGCAAAACAACTGGGTCGAACTCCTACCATTAGCCCAATACGCGTACAACAGCACATCAACGGAAGCCACACAAACCACGCCCTTCTACGCCAACTACGGATTCGACCCTACTGCCTTCGGAGAACCCCAGATCTGCGAAGTACTCGCCCAAAAGCTATGCTCAGAGCAGACCAGCTACGTGAACTACACCAGGAACTGGCCCGAGACATCAAATTCACCGCATACCGAATGGCCATGTACCATGACAGACGGCGCCAGGCGTCGCCGCCCCTGAAGGAGGGGGATAAAGTCTGGCTCCTCAGAAAAAACATCAAAACAACACGATCGAACGACAAATTGGACCACAAGAAAATCGGACCCTACCAAATTGAGAAAAACTTTCACCTGTTTCCTTTAAACTCAGATTGCCAGAACAAGTGGGTATACACCCAGTTTTCCACATCTCTTTACTTGAACCCGCACACAGCAACGCCGAACCTGACCCAGAACTTGAAATACACCCCGATGACGCCGACAAAGAATGGGACGTAGAAAATCTTGGATGGAGACTGGATCGACGGTCAATTTAAGTACCTCATCAAATGGGAAGGAGCGGATTCCGCCGGGAACCCGTGGGAACCCTCATGGGAACCAATCTCTTACCTTAACTGCGAGGAACTCATCCATGAATACCACCGACGAAACCCTGCCGCCCAGAGCATCCTCACGACGCAAACCCGGAGGCGTCAAGGACACCTGAAACTGGTCCACCGGTGCCTCTCGAGGAACCAGCCCGTCGGAACCCGCCACGTCACCACCGCCTGAACCAGATAACAAGGACCCTGAGCCGCCCGCGCCTCCTGCGCCTCCTCAGCCTCAATGGCCGCTCCCCGCTCAAACAACTCCTGACTCCGGGAATCCAGGAAGGAAAGTGTCCGCAACAGGCGGATCACCTTGGACCGAGAAGTGGCGGTACGACAGACAAACGTTGAGCCTCCTCTTGCAACCGCTGAATCTCGGCCTCATCCCTTTCGATCTCGCGCTGGGTCTGCTCAATCTGAGCCCGCACCCGGTCCCGTGTTGATCCACGACGAAACTCAATAGGAAGCCATGTCAGAAGGAAAGGAACAAAGGTGGCCTCGCTTGGCACACTCGTAACACCTCTTGGAATCCGGCGACACAAGACAACGAGACGAGTCTCTCACACAAAGGAACAACGTCTGGGAGCGTCAGTACCGTTACGAAGGATACGGGCGAAGCGCGCGTCGACGAGCGGAACTGGACATGACGGCAGAGAAATAATCTCAAGGGAACTAAGGAGGAGCTCAACTACCTTTATACTCGACCTTCGGGCCGAAGGTTGCCTAGAGGGGGGATAGTGTTACGGCACAGTCGCCCAGAAAGGCGGATAACGAAACCCTACGACTACTCACCGCCCACGTGACCAACTCGGGGCCTAACTCGGCAGAATACCTACCGACACTGATGCACCAGACCACCGCACACTCGCTCAGCAAAGCTCGGACCACCGATCAGTACTGATCAGTGGGTTAACATTACAGATCACTACTGATCGTACCGATCACTCCATGTATATAGACCACACTCATTTATCGTAGTTAGGACCCTCGTGGTCAACTTGTCAATTGATTCCTACCCTACTATTGTACGAACCTCCCCTGCCTACCACTGTATTGGCCCCTAGAAAGCCCAAGCTGCCTGACGACGCGCCTCGACTCCCCCAGAAAGAGTCCCGGCGTAACAACTACTATCTAGTATTTAAGTACTTAATCGAGAGTCGTACGCCTTTTTCGAACCTAAAAGCACGAAGCTCTTTAGTTATTTTATTAAGGAACGCTTTTTCTGCGATACGGACTATCTATATATAAGTAGTTAAATACTAGTATATACGCTATAATAGCCTTACGTATACTAGTTATACTAACTAGCCCTAATAAATAGGAAGACTAGATTAATACTATTAGAATTAAGGTAAAATCTAATAAAATATTCGAATATATCGACTCTAGTAAGCCTAATAAGCTAACGTAACTAGAGGAACCTATACTAAGCCTAAATTTAGCTATATAAGACTTCTCGTTATTAAATCTTAACCTATAGTCGAATAATATTTAAGAGTAGAATATAAACGGAATCTCTGCGTTTATTAAAGAGGCTAAGGACCGTATTTTATAGCTATCTAGGTTATTACTAGCTTAATTAGACGTTAATACTAACTATTCTTAGGAGTTAAGGATTATTATCTATAGCCATTCTTCTATGCCCTTTAGAAACAGTAGTACGTACTACTAGAAGATATATTATCGAATAGCTATATATAGAATATACTGAGAAGCTTTAGACACTACCTCTTATTAAAACGTCCTCTTATAGATAGATAAATAGGAAGAATAGGCATTTCGTATAAGTAAATAACCTTACCACTTATAACTACTAGAGTATCACAGTATAGCCTCTAGTAATACTTTAGAAGTACGACGAAATCTACGCCTTAAACTAACGAATACTACTTAAGAATAACCTCTTATTAGACTATAGTATTATTATAATATATAAATAGTATAGAACCGAGATAGAGTTAAAAGAAAACCTATATAAGTAACCTAAATAAGCCTTCTTAGTAGAATTTAGGGGCTATTCTTTAGAATAGAGAAAGCTAAAATACCTCTATAATAAGTACTATTAGTACTCTATATACTATTATATTAATCTATCTATTCGTTCTACGAATTAGTAACTACGTAAGAAGATAGTAGAGAAAGTTAATAACGTACTTAGAAACCCTAAACTTAAGGCGAAAGTCGATATAGTACTAGTAAGTGTTACGCCGGGACTCTTTCTGGGGGAGTCGAGGCGCGTCGTCAGGCAGCTTGGGCTTTCTAGGGGCCAATACAGTGGTAGGCAGGGGAGGTTCGTACAATAGTAGGGTAGGAATCAATTGACAAGTTGACCACGGGGGTCCTATCTACTGTGAACAGTGTGCTCTATATCTGCTATAGGAGATAGTGGGTGTGACCGCTGGCCGTGACCGCGGTGGTTCTGGTGGTCAGGTTGAGTGGTCAGGCCTTGGCATTGTGACCGCGGTGTTGTTGCTGAGTCATCGGGGTGGCCACGGGCGTCTTGTATCTTGGCTGTGTTGTGTTGGTGGGTCCGATTTCCTCCAGCTCAGCACTTCCTCTCCTTCCCTTCTTGCTGCGTAACACTATCCCCCTTCTAAACAGCTTTCGGCCCAGCTTTTATAAGGTGGTCTTCCTGCTGTTTCCTTTGTTTCCTTAGTCGCGCACGATGTCGTCAGCGCGGACCCTTCGCCGTCGCAATCAGGCTCAACGCATTCAATCTTGGGGGCGCCTTGCTGACATTCCTGCAGACGCTGTGTGAAGCGTGAAGTCGAGTTGTATTCTTGCAGATTTTTATTCGGCGTGTGCTTATTGTGCCTCGGTGGGTCGTTACTTCCTGCGACGCAATGGCGAGTCCTCTGGATGCTGAATGTAAGTTATTCCTGTAACGTCTTGACGGGTTGTTGACTGGTCTCCTAGTTCGTCGTCTGGATAGGGCTCGTGAGGACTTGCTTCGCCGCCTGAAGCGGCTGAAGGTCAGGTAGCTGCTGAAGAGGCTGGGGCTGACGCTGCTGCGGAGGCTGCTGATCGGGCTGCCGGGCTGCGGCTGCGGCGGCGCGTGAGGCGCAGGCGGCCGCTCGTCGTTTTCAGGACGCCCAGCGGAAGGAGCGTCAATTGCGTCGGTTATTGCGCCATGTGGAGCGTCGGAATGCTTCTTTGTTTGCCCGAAATGGCTGCCTTGGAAGAGGAGGAACGATTGGAGCGAGGCTGCGGCTCGAGAGGCGGGAGCCTCAGGATGTTCCGCGGGTTCGGATGATGAGACTGGCTTGTCGTTGGTCTGCCGGGTCTCCGGGCGGTGGGCGCGCACTCGAGCACGGTGGCGTGCCTGAGGAGTCTCTTGATCGTTATCGAGTGGCCTTGACGCCTGCCGGGTTCGCGTCGTGGGAGGATGCTCTGGGTTTGGGCGGTCAGGTTTCGTCGGTGGTATTCCTGGATGAGTTCCTCGCAGTTAAGGTAAGAGATTGGTTCCATGAGGGTTCCCACGGGTTCCCGCGGGATCACTCCTTCCCATTTGATGAGTACTTGAATTGACCGTCGATCAGTCTCCATCCAAGATTTTCTCTACGTCCCATTCTTTGTCGGCGTCATCAGGGTGTATTTCAAGTTCTGGGTCAGGTTCGGCGTTGCTGTGCGGGTTCAAGTAAGAGATGTGGAAAACTGGGTGTATACCCACTTGTTCTGGCAATCTGAGTTTAAAAACAGGTGAAAGTTTTTTCTCAATTTGGTAGGGTCCGATTTTCTTGTGGTCCAATTTGTCGTTCGATCGTGTTGTTTTGATGTTTTTTCTGAGGACAGACTTTATCCCCCTCCTTCAGGGCGGCGACGCCTGGCGCCGTCTGTCATGGTACATGGCCATTCGGTATGCAGTGAATTTGATGTCTCAGGCAGTTCCTGGTGTAGTTCACGTAGCTGGTCTGCTCTGAGCATAGCTTTTGGGCGAGTACTTCGCAGATCTGGGGTTCTCCGAAGGCAGTAGGGTCGAATCCGTAGTTGGCGTAGAAGGGCGTGGTTTGTGTGGCTTCCGTTGATGTGCTGTTGTACGCGTATTGGGCTAATGGTAGGAGTTCGACCAGTTGTTTTGCCTGTAATTCAGTAGAATCTTAGGTACTGTTCTAGCGTTTGGTTGGTTCGTTCCGTTTGTCCATCGGTTTGCGGGTGTGCCGTTGTTGACATCTTGTGTTTAGTTCTAACTTGTGGACCAAGTTTGCCAGAACTTAGCTCTGAATCGTGGGTCTCGGTCGTGATTAGTTCCTTGGGCATCCCGTGGTGGGCGAAGCATATCTGAGGAAGAGGTAGGCGCAGCCTTCTGCTCCGATTTTTTTTTGCAAGGATGAAGTTTGCCCATTTTGTCAAACGGTCGACAATGACCAGGATGGCGTTGTGTCGCGCTTTAGTCACAGGGTCTACTGAATTTGGCAGGTCGGTGATAAAATCCATTGTGACCGATTCCCAGGGTTTGGTTGGTGTTGTGATGAGCTGTAGTTGTCCGTATGGTGCATGTCGTGCCACCTTGTTTTTTGCGCATTCGTCACATTCCTGGATGACTTTCTCTACTACTTTCCTCATTCGGGAAAGTAGAAGTGTCTTAAGCCGTTCAAGGTTCTTGTCATTCCTGGGTGTCCGTGAACTGCGGACTCGTGGTATTCCTTTGTCAGCCGTTTGCGCAGAGGTGTGGGTACGTAGATTTTCCGCGGAATAGTATGTTGCCTCTATGGTCTTGGACTAGGTCAGGTCGTCATGTTCAGGGGTGCCTATTCGTTGAAGCAGTTCTTGGGATAGCGGATCATTGTTATATTTCCTTGGATGATTTGTTCCCAAGTGGCGGTGTCATCTTCTTCCTCGTTTACTGCCTCTTCCGTGGTTTCTTCGATGTTGGTATGGGTTCCTCGTCCTGCGGTTCCTCTTCGTCCTCCGGCTCCTGCTCTGGTGTTGGGTTTCGTGGAGGTTCGTCGTCGTCGATGGGGCTCCCTAGCCTTATGATGGGTGCCAGTATTCGTTCTTCCCAGGGTGCGTCGGATTCTTCAATGATTCGGGGCGGTTGGGGCCTAACGTGCCGTCGTCATTTTGTCGTAGTACTGCTGGTGATAGTTCTGGCTTTCCTTCCACGTGGTCGGCTCTGCGGCTAAGTGCGTCGGCCTTGCCGTTTTCACTTCCTTGCGGTAGTGGATCTTGAAGTAGAAGGGGGCGAGTTGTTCTGCCCATCGTACTTGTCTTCTGTTTAACACCTTGGTGGTTGTGAAGTATCCCAGGTTCTTGTGATCCGGTATACCGTGATTTCGTAGTTAGCTCCCTCAAGGTAGTGTCGCCATTCCTTGAACTGCTGACGATCGCAAGCAGTTCTTTGTCGTGTATCTCGTAATGAGCTCGGCGGGTGACATTTGCGAGAGTAATACGCGATAGGGTGTAATCTTCCCTCGTCGTCTGGCTGGCTGAGGTAGCGCCAATGGCAGTCGGATGCGTCAGTTTCGAGGTAGAGTGGCTTGTCAGGATCGAACATGAGAGTACCGGCGCCTACGAAGGCCCTTTAGGTTGATCAAACGCCTCTTGTTGGGGTGCTTCCCGGGTGAATTTTTTTCCAGGTGAGTCGGATTAGGGGTTCGGCTACATGCGAGTATCGTTTGATGAATCGTCGGTAGAAGTTGGCAAACCTAAAAGGCTTGTACTTCTTTGACGTTCCTTGGTTCTAGCACTTCAGGATGTCTTCCACCTTTTTGGGTCCATGACTATTTTTCCTGGTTCGATGATAAATAGGAATTCTACCCTTTGGGCATGGAAGGTACATTTTCTGGTTTGACGGAGAGGTTGTATTCGAGTAGTTTCTGGAGGACTTTGGATACATGTTCCTATGTTCTTCAAGGGTTTCTGAGTAGATCAGGATGTCGTCGAGGTAGGCTGTGCAGAATCGGTCCAGATATTCTCGTAGGACGTGGTTGACAAGGGCTTGGAATGTGGCAGGGGCGTTGGTAAGTCCGAAAGGCATTACCAAGTACTCGTACAAACCGTATCGAGTTCTGAATGCGGTTTTCCATTCATGTCCTTCCTTGATTCGGATAAGGTGGTACCCATCCCGCAGGTCTAACTTGGTGAAGAATCGTGCCCCGGAGAGGCGATCCCAGTTCATCGATGCGGGGTGAGGTAGCGGTCTTTGATGGTAATGTCGTTCAGGGATCGGTAATCCACACAGAGGCGTAACTTGCCTCGGGCTTTGGTACGAGGACGGGAATCCTGCTGAGTTGAGAGGTCGGATGTATCCTTCTTCAGTAGTAAGTCCAAGTGTTCCCTCATTGCTTGTAACTCCTTTTCGACATTGGATAGGGGTCCAAATCGGGGTTCAGTGCCTGGTTTCAAGTTGATCTCGTGGTCCCATGGTCTGTGTTCCGGTAGTGCGTCTTCGATCTTTTCTCTGAAAATTTCCTTGAACCGGTGGTATTCCTTAGAACGCCATCAAGTACTGTTCGTGTATCCTGGTGGTCATCTCCTCCCACGGGTGTCAGGTAGTCTGGTTTTCTCGTCTGGTGGCACTAATCTGTCGGGTTCTTTCTTTGTTTGTAGTGGTGGGCGATACCACATCATTCCAATGCTTGCCCTTCTTTCGGGTCCTTTCCAGCGCAGCTTTCAAATTAAGCTTACGTGGGTAATCGGTTCGGCTATGGTGCGTGGTTTCCATTCTGGTTCTTGGTTTCGTTCTCTGGACTTGAGGGTAATTCCTCCATTGTCCCAATCGTATTGTATTTTCCATTTCTTCTGCCAAGGGATGCCGAGAATGACATCATACTTGGGATCTTGGTAACGTCTAGACAGATACGTTCCCTGGTTTTTGTATTCGAGGGTCAGTTTCGGGGTTTCGATGATTACCTTTCCATCTCCAAAGGAGCTGGGGATCCATCAACAGTTCTCAGCTGATATGGTTGGTCCTTTTCTCTGGGTTTTAGGTTGGCTTTTTCTGCAAATCGGTTTGAGACGTAGTTCCCTTGTGATGCAGGTCGATGAGGGTGAGCGCTCGGCGTCCATTGATTTTGTCACGACAACCCAGTGGTTCCTGCGAGTCTCCTTTGCTTTCTGGTGGGTGTCCTGTGGTTTTCCGGTCGATGCTGCTGGTCCTGTGGGGCAGGGCCTCGCCTGCTGTAGCCCCAGTTCAGTAGGCGTTTCTAGTTTTGAGTGGTACCTGATGCTTACTTCCTGGTGAATGGGGCTTCGATGCACAAGTGGACCAGTGGATGGTGTCATGGTTGAGGTCTCGGTCTTTCAGTAGCCGAGGTGTTTTCTTGTCGTTGGTTCGCTGGTTGCTGGTTCGTTTGTCTGGGCAGTTTCTGCTGATATGTCTCGTGCTTTCCACAGTGGAAGCAAAGACCCTTCACGCCGTCGCTGTTCTTCCTCCGGCCGGCCGAGGTTTCGTCGTTGGTTGGCATCTAAGTCATGGGTCCCGAAAGGTTTGTTTCGAGGTTGCGCGGTGTTGGCCGAGTATCGGGTTTGCCTGTCTCTTGTCTGAAATTGAACAGTTGTTGGTCGACTCGGATGGCCGTCGATGGTCGCTAAGGTCCTTGGGCTCGGTGCAGCGTCGGCCTTCACATTGTGCTTTAGGCCCTTGTGAAGATGTATTTGAGTTGGTCGTTCCAATTGAGGTAGGAGGCGAGCATGCGGAATGTGACATATTCCGAGACTGATCGTTTGTCGGAGGTCCTGAATTCGAAGGCGGCCTCCTGCTCTCGTTCTTGCTACAAACTTGTCTGATTGCGTCGGCGAAGCGATTGTAGTTGGCGAACAGGCTACTGGTTTCCGTACGTGGGATGAGCGGAAATCCTTTCGATAGGGTTCGAACCACCGTGCTGCGTTACCTCGGAGGTAGGTTCACAAAGCGGACCCTTTCCTCATCGTCCTTGAATGATGCTGTAAATGTAATTCTCTAGTTGGGCCAAAGTCGTTGAGCCGCCGATCCCCATCGTAAGTGTCGGGGTCTTGATCTTTAGTTTGGTGTTGTGGGGTCGATTCTGATGTCGCGGGGGCTGGGGTGGAGGGCCGCATGTACGGTTGACAGTAAAGGCGTCCTCGAATGAAGTACTCCAGAAGGACTTCCGCAGTCCTCACTGGCGTTCTCTGGTACTCTGGGTCCGTTGATTGCTCGACTCAAGGAGGCTATGCCCGAGGAATATGCTTCCGAAAGAGCAGCCTCATGTTAAGCTGGGTTTCAGATCAAGGGAGATTGACTGAAGCTGTTCCTCCTCCGTCGGAAGGTTGTTCCTGATTTCGGTCAGGATGTCATGGTTAGT
Organism: Neoscytalidium dimidiatum; assembly: GCA_037367355.1. Lineage (NCBI taxonomy): Eukaryota > Fungi > Ascomycota > Dothideomycetes > Botryosphaeriales > Botryosphaeriaceae > Neoscytalidium > Neoscytalidium dimidiatum. Next base: position 19,541 of record JAVSCG010000021.1, on the reverse strand, counting down.
AGTTTTCAGGGTGGGCCTCCGGTGCCTAAGAAAGGTGGTCAAAGTGTTACGCCAGGACTCTTCTGGGAAGTCGAGGCGCGTCGTCAGGCAGCTTGCTTTCAGGCCAATACAGTGGTAGCGGGGAGTTCGTACAATGAGGGTAGAATCAATTGACAAGTTGACCACGGGGTCTATCTACTGTGAACGAGTGTGCTCTATACTGTGAGATGGTGGGTGTGACCGCTGGCCGTGACCGCGGTGGTTCTGGTGGTCAGGTTGAGTGGTCAGGCCTTGGCATTGTGACCGCGGTGTTGTTGCTGAGTCATCGGGGTGGCCACGGGCGTCTTGTATCTTGGCTGTGTTGTGTTGGTGGGTCCGATTTCCTCCAGCTCAGCACTTCCTCTCCTTCCCTTCTTGCTGCGCCGTAACAGTAAGAAATAAATAAATTCTTAATTAAAAGAAGTCTATAATACTAACTATAGAAGTTAGGTTACTCGTAGCTATAGTAAAGACGGTACTAATAGCTTTCTTAGCTTAAAAGTAAGATTCTACTACGATATAGCTCTTATAGATTATAGATACTAGCTTAAACGCTTATATTTATTATAAATATATAAAATAATAACTTACGAATATTCGCCTAGTAGTAAACGGTAAATACGTTATTTTAGGTAGCGGACCTTAACTAATTAAAAGCTATATAGACGTACTAGTTATAGTATAAAGAAATAGTAAGGAAGTTAAAATACTCCTTAAGAACGTCTACTACGTACCTAATATATTAGCGAACCTTATCTTAATCTAAACTATTAAGAAATTAGGCTGTTTAATAGACGCTAGTAAAAGACGTATATATAAGATAGTAGATTGGTCTATCTTCTACGATATTATAGTAGAAAACGATACCTACTTTATTAAATACTACTAGGAGTTAACTTTACCGAATACGAGCTACGCTCTAGCTGCTATAACTACTAGAAAGCTTCTAATTAATTACTAGTATAAGATTATAGCTTATATAGGTAGAGGAGTAATAACTTACCTCTCTAAAGCCGCTTAAGAAGCTAAAATTAAATCTTAATCGAATTAGGAATCGTACTATAATATATATATAAGAACAAAAGCGTACTAGATTATTTTACGTTTAGAAAAGAAGGAAGAATAGTTATTAGAATTCTTCTTTCGCGTCTTATTTAATATAATTATTATGCGTATAATAAGTATAGATATATTATATACCTAGAATATATAGTAACGAACTATATACTTGTTCGTTTATATATAAATAAATACTAATACGTAGATATTCTTTAGAAGTTCTTCTAGTTAATTTAAACCCGTTTTAAGTAGAAAGTCGTATTCTTTCGCTCTAATAACGAGACCTCCTTAACATATTTTGACTCTATAAAAAGTAAGAAATTACCTAGAAACTTCTATACTATATACTTCTAAATAGAATAGATATTTAGAACGGTTGGGAGGAGTCCTTACTCTTGGCTCGCGTCTTTGAGTGAAAGGTAACTTTCTAGTAGAACTATAGCTAGAAATCTACTTCGTAGCGGCCTATATTTATAACCGAACCCCTAGTAGGCGCTTAAAGTAGAAAACTCTATTTAAGTTAGTATATAGTAGTAAGTCTTCGCTAGTATATTTACGAGTATACGGTAGTAAGGCCTATATATTAAATAAAACTATTACGTTATCCGATAAACTATTAGATAGAGTCCTAGTAGGCTACTTAATCGGCTATAATTCTAGAAATATCTACCGAATATAGTATCTACCGGATTAAAGGGTTATTATTATACGAGATATTACTTTTAACGAAATAATAAGATTTTAGCCTTACGAAAAAGAAACCTTTATACTAGAGATATCTAAAGAAGTAGTAGAATCTTTAATAGAGTATCTACTAATTATACTCGACCTAAATAATATAATCGATTTAAGTTCTAAAAGTAAGAGTAATTAGAAGGAAGAAGAAAGCTCTATATAGAGAACTACGCTCTCCGCGGACGATAGTAGGCTAAATTTTTATATAAAATAGTTATTACCTAGCTATAGTCTCTATAAAGACCCTAAAATATATTCTTCTTAGAGTTAATTACCGACTTCTAAAGTCTTACCTAAAGTAGAAAATTAACTACTATTATAGAGCGCTTCTAGAGTAGAAGATAAGACTATAATAATATAGAAAGCTTAGAAATTACTATAGAGAGGTAATTAGGCCTTAAGAGTAGTAGAAATCTCTTCTAAAATTAACCCTTCTAATATTATTAAAGGACGCCGTACTAAATTTAGAAAAACGGCCTACGTAGCTTTATTATAGTAAAACTACTAGTATAAGATAGTCTTTTACGTAGCCTAGTCTATCTTACTAAAAATAATACGGCTAGAAGCTAAAGTATACGACCTTTCTTCTAAACTACGTAACTATAAAGAGCTACTCGTTTATCTATATAAGGAGTAGTTTTTAGAAGCTCTATAAGAGGAAATAAGAAAGCTCTAAGTAAAGAACGTCTAGAAGAAAGTACTAATTACTAAAGCTATTAATAAGTAGAAATAGATTATACTACTTACTAAAGTATTTAAATATAAACTTAATAAATTCGGCTAATTAATAAAGTATAAAAATTACAGATATATAAGAGGATAAGTAGTATGCCGGCAAGATCGTTATCTACTATATTAGCTCTACGTATACTTAGAACCCTTATAGCACTTATTACCGCCTTTAATCTCGAAACTCGTTAGTACGACGTAGTAAACGCCTTCCCCTACGTTATTTTAGATAAGAAAGTCTACTATTACCTACTAAACGGTATAAATATTAAGCCTAGAAAAATACTACGCCTCACCCAGGTACTATACGGACCTTAAATAAGCACTAGCGCTCTAGTAAGTATCTCTATAAAACTCTTTAAGAGCTTAGGCTCTAGGAAGTACTAAATCTATATCTATTTAAGCGAATATCTAATCGTCTTCTTCTTCGTAGACAATATTATCGTTACCTATAGTAAAAACTATAAGAAGCACGTTAATATTACAAAGAAGTCTTCTAGTCTATAAAATATTTTATTAAGTAAAGTATAATAGTTCATATAGTATAGATTATATAGAATAGAAATAGAAGGTATATATAGCTCTTATAAAAGTTATATATAAAGATACTTATTAAGCGTTTTTATATCGATAAAAGTATTAAGATATTAATACTACTACCTATACAGGAGTAAATCATGAAGAATCTTGATAGGTAACTTCTACTTAAATTTATAAGTACTAGAGTAAAGTTAGTTCGATTAACTTTCTTACATATTTATACGCCTAATATTACTTTATAACGTCTAAGCTCTTAGAAATATATAAAACCCTTTAGAGAGTACTATTAAAGAGCTAGCGAAAGTAAATCTTATATACTTAGAAAATATCTGAAGGAGAGTACTCTTTATAGACAGCTCAATAATGTAGGCAGTACTTTAAGTAATATAGTAATATCTTATTAAACTCTGAATACGGATATAAGAAAAAGCTACTAAGTTTATCTTTCTCTTTTTAGTATACTAGTGAACTAGAGTGCTAGAAAGTAGCGTATAGTCTTCTTCTTACTAAAGCTAAACTTCTAAATCTATTAGAAACCGCTATTTATCTATTTAGTAGAAAAGGTTCTTTAAATATAAAACTTTAACTAGAATATAAAATTAAAATATAATATAATAATGGCGAATACTAGAGCTTATAAACGAATTAGGACTAAAACTTAATACTAGCCTCGATATATTAATATATACTAATACTAGCCATTGAAAGTATAGATAAGATAATTTAAGTAAAATAGACGCCGATAGCTAAAATAGTAGCTAATAGTATAATAAAAGTACTTATAAGATAATAATACCTTACTTTCGTATAGTTACTGTTACGCCGGGACTCTTTCTGGGGGAGTCGAGGCGCGTCGTCAGGCAGCTTGGGCTTTCTAGGGGCCAATACAGTGGTAGGCAGGGAGGTTCGTACAATAGTAGGTGAGAATCAATTGACAAGTTGACCACGAGGGTCCTAACTACGATAAATGAGTGTGGTCTATATACATGGGTGATCGGTACGATCAGTAGTGATCTGTAATGTTAACCCACTGATCAGTACTGATCGGTGGTCCGAGCTTTGCTGAGCAGTGTGCGGTGGTCTGGTGCATCAGTGTCGGTAGGTATTCTGCCGAGTTAGGCCTGAGTTGGTCACGTGGGCGGTGAGTAGTCGTAGGGTTTCGTTATCCGCCTTTCTGGGCGACTGTGCCGTAACACTATCCCCCTCTGGAACCTTCGGCCCGAAGGTCGAGTATAAGGTAGTTGAGCTCCCTCCTTAGTTCCCTTGAGATTATTTCTCTGCCGTCATGTCCAGTTCCGCTCGTCGACGCGCGCTTCTCGCCCGTATCCTTCGTAACGGTACTGACGCTCCCAGACGTTGTTCCTTTTGTGTGGAGAGACCTCGTCTTCGTTGTCTTGTGTCGCCGGATTCCAAGAGGTGTTACGAGTGTGCCAAGCGAGGCCACCTTTGTTCCTTTCCTTCTGACATGGCCCCTATTGAGTTTCGTCGTGTGGATCAACAACGGGACCGGGTGCGGGCTCAGATTGAGCAGACCCAGCGCGAGATCGAAAGGGATGAGGCCGAGATTCAGCGGTTGCAAGAGGCTCAACGTTTGGTTCGTCGTACCGCCACTTCTCGGTCAAGGTGATCCGCCTGTTGCGGACACTTTCCTTCCTGGATTCCCGGTCAGGAGTTGTTTGAGCGGGAGTTGGCGGCCATTGAGGCTGAGGAGGCGCAGGAGGCGCGGGCGGCTCAGGGTCCTTGTTATCTGGTTCAGGCGGTGGTGACGTGGCGGGTTCCGACGGGCTGGTTCCTCGAGGCACCGGTGGACCAGTTTCAGGTGTCCTTGACGCCTCCTCCGGGGTTGCGTCGTGGGAGGATGCTCTGGGTTTGGGCGGTCAGGGTTTCGTCGGTGGTATTCATGGATGAGTTCCTCGCAGTTAAGGTAAGAGATTGGTTCCCATGAGGGTTCCCACGGTTTCCGGCGGAATCCGCTCCTTCCCATTTGATGAGGTACTTAAATTGACCGTCGATCCAGTCTCCATCAAGATTTTCTCTACGTCCCATTCTTTGTCGGCGTCATCGGGGTGTATTTCAAGTTCTGGGTCAGGTTCGGCGTTGCTGTGTGCGGGTTCAAGTAAAGAGATGTGGAAAACTGGGTGTATACCCACTTGTTCTGGCAATCTGAGTTTAAAGGAAACAGGTGAAAGTTTTTCTCAATTTGGTAGGGTCCGATTTTCTTGTGGTCCAATTTGTCGTTCGATCGTGTTGTTTTGATGTTTTTCTGAGGCCAGACTTTATCCCCCTCCTTCAGGGCGGCGACGCCTGGCGCCGTCTGTCATGGTACATGGCCATTCGGTATGCGGTGAATTTGATGTCTCAGGCCAGTTCCTGGTGTAGTTCACGTAGCTGGTCTGCTCTGAGCATAGCTTTTTGGCGAGTACTTCGCAGATCTGGGGTTCTCCGAAGGCAGTAGGGTCGAATCCGTAGTTGGCGTAGAAGGGCGTGGTTTGTGTGGCTTCCGTTGATGTGCTGTTGTACGCGTATTGGGCTAATGGTAGGAGTTCGACCCAGTTGTTTTGCCTGTAATTCAGGTAGAATCTTAGGTACTGTTCTAGCGTTTGGTTGGTTCGTTCCGTTTGTCCATCGGTTTGCGGGTGTGCCGTTGTTGACATCTTGTGTTTAGTTCTAACTTGTGGACCAAGGTTTGCCAGAACTTAGCTCTGAATCGTGGGTCTCGGTCCGTGATTAGTTCCTTGGGCATCCCGTGGTGGGCGAAGACATATCTGAGGAAGAGGTAGGCGCAGCCTTCTGCTCCGATTTTTTTTACAAGGGATGAAGTATGCCCATTTTGTCAGGCGGTCGACAATGACCAGGATGGCGTTGTGTCGTGCTTTAGTCACAGGGTCTACTGAATTTGGCAGGTCGGTGATAAAATCCATTGTGACCGATTCCCAGGGTTTGGTTGGTGTTGTGATGAGCTGTAGTTGTCCGTATGGTGCATGTCGTGCCACCTTGTTTTTGCGCATTCGTCACATTCCTGGATGACTTTCTCTACTACTTTCCTCATTCGGGAAAGTAGAAGTGTCTTCAAGCCGTTCCAAGGTTCTTGTCATTCCTGGGTGTCCGTGAACTGCGGACTCGTGGTATTCCTTTGTCAGCCGTTTGCGCAGAGGTGTGGGTACGTAGATTTTTCCGCGGAATAGTATGTTGCCTCTATGGTCTTGGACTAGGTCGGGGTCGTCATGTTCGGGGTGCCTATTCGTTGAAGCAGTTCTTGGGATAGCGGATCATTGTTATATTTTCCTTGGATGATTTGTTCCCAAGTGGCGGTGTCATCTTCTTCCTCGTTTACTGCCTCTTCCGTGGTTTCTTCAAGTGTTGGTATGGGTTCCTCGTCCTGCGGTTCCTCTTCGTCCTCCGGCTCCTGCTCTGGTGTTGGGTTTCGTGGAGGTTCGTCGTCGTCGATGGGGCTCCCTAGCCTTATGATGGGTGCCAGTATTCGTTCTTCCCAGGGTGCGTCGGATTCTTCAATGATTCGGGGCGGTTGGGGCCTAACGTGCCGTCGTCATTTTGTCGTAGTACTGCTGGTGATAGTTCTGGCTTTCCTTCCACGTGGTCGGCTCTGCGGCTAAGTGCGTCGGCCTTGCCGTTTTCACTTCCTTGCGGTAGTGGATCTTGAAGTAGAAGGGGCGAGTTGTTCTGCCCATCGTACTTGTCTTCTGTTTAACACCTTGGTGGTTGTGAAGTATCCCAGGTTCTTGTGATCCGAGTATACCGTGATTTCGTAGTTAGCTCCTCAAGGTAGTGTCGCCATTCCTTGAACGCTGTGACGATCGCAAGCAGTTCTTTGTCGTGTATCTCGTAATTGAGCTCGGCGGGTGACATTTTGCGAGTAATACGCGATAGGGTGTAATCTTCCCTCGTCGTCTGGCTGGCTGAGGGTAGCGCCAATGGCATAGTCGGATGCGTCAGTTTCGAGGTAGAGTGGCTTGTCAGGATCGAACATGAGGAGTACCGGCGCTTCTACGAAGGCCCTTTGAGTTGATCAAACGCCTCTTGTTGGGGTGCTTCCCAGGTGAAAGTATTTTTCGGGTGAGTCGGATTAGGGGTTCGGCTACATGCGAGTATCGTTTGATGAATCGTCGGTAGAAGTTGGCAAACCCTAAAAGGCTTGTACTTCTTTGACGTTCCTTGGTTCTGGCCACTTCAGGATGTCTTCCACCTTTTTGGGTCCATGACTATTTTTCCTGGTTCGATGATAAAGCCTAGAATTCTACCCTTTGGGCATGGAAGGTACATTTTCTGGTTTGACGGAGAGGTTGTATTCGAGTAGTTTCTGGAGGACTTTGGATACATGTTCCTTGTGTTCTTCAAGGGTTTCTGAGTAGATCAGGATGTCGTCGAGGTAGGCTGTGCAGAATCGGTCCAGATATTCTCGTAGGACGTGGTTGACAAGGGCTTGGAATGTGGCAGGGCGTTGGTAAGTCCGAAAGGCATTACCAAGTACTCGTACAAACCGTATCGAGTTCTGAATGCGGTTTTCCATTCATGTCCTTCCTTGATTCGGATAAGGTGGTACCCATCCCGCAGGTCTAACTTGGTGAAGAATCGTGCCCCGGAGGCGATCCCTTAGTTCATCGATGCGGGGTAGAGGTAGCGGTCTTTGATGGTAATGTCGTTCAGGGATCGGTAATCCACACAGAGGCGTAACTTGCCTCCGGGCTTTGGTACGAAGAGGACGGGGAATCCTGCTGAGGATTGAGAGGGTCGGATGTATCCCTTCTTCAGTAGTAAGTCCAAGTGTTCCCTCATTTTGTAACTCCTTTTCCGACATTGGATGGGGTCCAAATCGGGGTTCAGTGCCTGGTTTCAAGTTGATCTCGTGGTCCCATGGTCTGTGTTCCGGTAGTGCGTCTTCGATCTTTTCTCTGAAAATTTCCTTGAACCGGTGGTATTCCTTAGGAACGCCATCAAGGTACTGTTCGTGTATCCTGGTGGGGTCATCTCCTCCCACGGGTGTCGGGTAGTCTGGTTTTTCTCGTCTGGTGGCACTAATCTGTCGGGTTCTTTCTTTGTTTGTAGTGGTGGGGCGATACCACATCATTCCAATTGCTTGCCCCTTCTTTCGGGTCCTTTCCAGCGCAGCTTTCGAAATTAGGCTTACGTGGGTAATCGGTTCGGCTATGGTGCGTGGTTTCCATTCTGGTTCTTGGTTTCGTTCTCTGGACTTGAGGGTAATTCCTCCATTGTCCCAATCGTATTGTATTTTCCATTTCTTCTGCCAAGGGATGCCGAGAATGACATCATACTTGGGGATCTTGGTAACGTCTAGACAGATACGTTCCCTGTGGTTTTTGTATTCGAGGGTCAGTTTCGGGGTTTCGATGATTACCTTTCCATCTCCAAAGGAGCTGGGGGATCCATCAACAGTTCTCAGCTGATATGGTTGGTCCTTTTCTCTGGGTTTTAGGTTGGCTTTTTCTGCAAATCGGTTTGAGACGTAGTTCCCTTGTGATGCGGAGTCGATGAGGGTGAGCGCTCGGCGTCCATTGATTTTTGTCACGACAACCCAGTGGTTCCCGTATTCTGCAGGTCTCCTTTGCTTTCTGGTGGGTGTCCTGTGGTTTTCCGGTCGATGCTGCTATGGTCCTGTGGGGCAGGGGCCTCGCCTGCTGTAGCCCCAGTTCAGTAGGCGTTTCTAGTTTTTTGGGTGGTACCCGCTGATGTTCTTAGCTTCCTGGTGAATGGGGCAGGCTTCGATGCTACAAGTGGACCAGTGGATGGTGTCATGGTTGGGGGTCTCCGGTCGTCCTTCAGTAGCCGAGGTGGTTTTCTTGTCGTTGGTTCGCTGGTTGCTGGTTCGTTTGTCTGGGCAGTTTCTGCTGATATGTCCGTGCTTTCCACAGTGGAAGCAAAGACCCTTTCACGCCGTCGCTGTTCTTCCTCCGGCGCCAGCCGAGGTTTCGTCGTTGGTTGGCATCTAAGTCCATGGGGTCCCCCGGGGGTAGGTTGTTTCGAGGTTGCGCGGTGTTGGCCGAGTATCGGGTTTGGCCTGTCTCTTGTCTGAAATTGAACAGTTGTTGGTCGACTCGGATGGCCGTGTCGATGGTCTCGCTAAGGTCCTTGGGTAATCCGGTGCGGGCGAATTCGGCCTTCACATTGTGCTTTAGGCCCTTGTAGAAGATGTATTTGAGGATTGGTCGTTCCAATTGAGGTAGGAGGCGAGCATGCGGAATTCCGTGACATATTCCGAGACTGATCGGGTTTGTCGGAGGTCCTGAATTCGAAGGGCGGCCTCCTGCTCCTCGTTCTTGCTACCAAAGGCTTGTCTGATTGCGTCGGCGAAGCGATTGTAGTTGGCGAACAGGCTACTGGTTTCCGTACGTGGGATGGCCGAGCGGAAATCCTTTCGATAGGGTTCGAACCACCGTGCTGCGTTACCTCGGAGGTAGGTTCCTGCAAAGCGGACCCTTTCCTCATCGTCCTTGAATGATGCTTTGTAGAATTCGAAGTAATTCTCTAGTTGGGCCAGGAAGTCGTTGAGCTTACGCCGATCCCCATCGTAGGTGTCGGGGTCTTGATCTTTAGTTTGGTGTTGTGGGGGTCGATTCTGATGTCGCGGGGTGGCTGGGGTGGAGGGCCGCATAGTACGGTTGACAGTAAAGGCTTGTCCTCGAATGAAGTACTCCAGAAGGACTTGGCCGCAGTCCTCACTGGCGTTCTCTGGTACTCTGGGTCCGTTGATTGCTCGACTCAAGGATGCTATGCCCGAGAATATGCTTCCGAAATGAGCAGCCTCATGTTAAGAGCTGGGTTTCCAGGGATCAAGGGACGGATTGACTGAAGCTGTTCCTCCTCCGTCGGAAGGTTGTTCCTGATTTCGGTCCAGGATGTCATGGTTAGTAGTTTTCAGGGTGGGGTTACCTCCGGTGCCTAAGAAAGGTGGTCAAAGTGTTACGCCGGGACTCTTTCTGGGGGAGTCGAGGCGCGTCGTCAGGCAGCTTGGGCTTTCTAGGGGCCAATACAGTGGTAGGCAGGGGAGGTTCGTACAATAGTAGGGTAGGAATCAATTGACAAGTTGACCACGAGGGTCCTAACTACGATAAATGAGTGTGGTCTATATACATGGAGTGATCGGTACGATCAGTAGTGATCTGTAATGTTAACCCACTGATCAGTACTGATCGGTGGTCCGAGCTTTGCTGAGCGAGTGTGCGGTGGTCTGGTGCATCAGTGTCGGTAGGTATTCTGCCGAGTTAGGCCCCGAGTTGGTCACGTGGGCGGTGAGTAGTCGTAGGGTTTCGTTATCCGCCTTTCTGGGCGACTGTGCCGTAACATATAGAGTACTAGTAAACGAGGTACTTATAACTCTTATAGAGGAAAGAAAGTTAGTAGTAGAGCGAGGGTAGCGAGTATATATAGGGCGTTTTTTACTAGGCGGTCGGCGAAAACGTAACGTCTAAATACGGTAGTAGGCGTAACGTTAGAATAAATAATTCGCTATATCGTATAGAACTAACTAGAAAACCTATAGTATTAAATAGGTTTACTAGTAGATAACTACTAATTACTCCGTATTCGATATATCGTATAAATTTAGTAACTGTTACGGCACAGTCGCCCAGAAAGGCGGATAACGAAACCCTACGACTACTCACCGCCCACGTGACCAACTCGGGGCCTAACTCGGCAGAATACCTACCGACACTGATGCACCAGACCACCGCACACTCGCTCAGCAAAGCTCGGACCACCGATCAGTACTGATCAGTGGGTTAACATTACAGATCACTACTGATCGTACCGATCACTCCATGTATATAGACCACACTCATTTATCGTAGTTAGGACCCTCGTGGTCAACTTGTCAGTGATTCCTACCCTACTATTGTACGAACCTCCTGCCTACCACTGTATTGGCCTAGAAAGCCCAAGCTGCCTGACGACGCGCCTCGACTCCCCCAGAAAGAGTCCCGCGTAACACTTGACCTTTCTTGGGCACCGGGGTAACCCACCTGAAAACTACTAACCATGACATCCTGGACCGAAATCAGGAACAACCTTCCGACGGAGGAGGCTTTCGCCGTCCTCTCCTGAAACCCAGCTCTTAACATGAGGCTGCTCATTTCGGAAGCATATTCCGGGCATTCCTTTCAGCAGAGCGGCCCTCAGAGAACGCAGTGAACTGCGGCCAAGTCCTTCTGGGTACTTCATTCGAGGACAAGCCTTACCGTCATGCCCCTCCACCCCAGCCACCCCGCGACATCAGAATCGACCCCACAACACAAACTAAAGATCAAGACCCCGACACCTACGATGGGGATCGGCGTAAGCTCAACGACTTCCTGGCCCAACTGAAGATTACTTCATTCTACAAAGCATCATTCAAGGACGATGAGGAAGGGTCCGCTTGCGGAATACCCTCCGAGTAACGCAGCACGGTGGTTCGAACCTATCGAAAGGATTTCCGCTCGATCCACGTACGGAAACCAGTAGCCTGTTCGCCAACTCAATCGCTTCGCCGACGCAATGAACGCCTTTGGTGCAAGAACGAGCAGCGCCCTTCAATTCAGGACCTCCGACAAACCCGTCAGTCTCGGAATATGTCGGGATTCCGTGCTCGCCTCTACCTCAATTGGAACGACCAATCCCAAACCATCTACACGAGCCTGCTTGTGTGAGGCGAATTACCCGCATGGATACCAGGTTACAACCGAACCATCACACGGACCGCATCAGGCTGTTCAATTTCAGACGGACAGGGCCCCGATGCTCGGCCAACACCGCGCAACCTCAGCAACCTACCCGGGGCTGCGGACTTAGATGCCACCAACGACGAAACCTCGGCTGGCGCCGGAGGAAGAACACGACGGCGTGAAAGGGTCTTTGCGTGAAGCTGCGGACATATCAGCAGAAACTGCCCAACAAACGAACCAGCAACCAGCGATGGCGACCACCTCGGCTAGCCCAACCGACTGACACCACCATCCCGCTGTAGCATCGAAGCCTGCCCCATTCACCAGGAAGCTAAGAACATCGGCGGGTACCACAAGCAGAGAAACGCCTACTGAACTGGGGACAGCAGGCGAGCCCCTGCCACAACAGCATCGACCGGAAAAACTACACCCACCAAAAGAAGGCTCCGCGAAATACGAGAACCACTGGGTTGTCGTGACAAATCAATGGACGCCGAGCGCTCACCTCATGACTCCGCATCTGAAACTACGTCTCAAACCATTTGCAGCCAACCTAAAACCAGAGAAAGACGGACCACCTCAGCTGAAACTGTTGATGGATCCCCAGCTCCTTTGGAGATGAAAGGTAATCATCGAAACCGAAACTGACCCTCGAATACAAAAACCACGAAGGAACGTCATCTGTCTGACGTTACCAGAGGCTCCCCAAGTATGATGTCATTCTCGGCATCGCTTGGCGAAGAAATGGAAAATACAATACGATAATTACCCTCAAGTCGAAGAGGCTGGCAGAACCAGAATGGAAACCGCACCATAACCAACCAATTACCCACGTAAGCCTAATTTCCGGCTGCGCAGGACCGAAGAAGGGGCAAGCAATTGGAATGATGTGGTATCGCCGCCACCACAGACGAAGAAAGCCCGACAGATGTGCCGCCAGACTACCCGACGCCGTGGGAGGAGATGACCCCACCAATACGAACAGTACCTTGATGGCGTTCCTAAGTACCGCCGGTTCAGAAATTTTCAGAGAGAAAAGACTCGAACACAGACCATGGGAACACGAGATCAACGAGGCAACGCTGAACGATTTGGGCCTGTCGGAAGAAGTTACAAGCAATGAGAACACTTGGACTTACTACTGAAGAGGGATACGTCCGACCCTCTCAATCTCAGCAGGTCCCGTCTCGTACAAGCCGGAGGCAAGTTACGCCATGTGATTACCGATCCCTGAACGATTACCATCAAGAAGACGCCCCTCTACTGAACTGAAGGGCGCCTCTCGGGGCACGATTCCGCCGGATGACCTGCGGGATGGGTACCACCTTATCCGAAAATCGAAGGACATGAATGGAAAACCATTCAGAACTCGATACGGTTGTACGAGTACCTTGTGCCTTTCGACTTACCAACGCCCTGCCACATTCAAGCCCTGTCAACCACGTCCTACGATATCTGGACCGATTCTGCAAGCCTACCTCGACATCCTGATCTATCAGAAACCCGCTGAAGAACACAGGGAACATGTATCCAAGTCCTCAGAAACTCGACTCAAACACTCTCGTCAAACCAGAAAATACCTTCCATGCCCAAAGGAAATTTAGGCTTTATCATCGAACCAGGAAAAATAGTCATGGACAAAAAGGTGGAAGACATCCTGAAGTGAATGAGAACGTCAAAGAAGTACTTACAGGGTTTGCCAACTGACGTTCGTCAAACGATACAACGCAGCAGCCGAACCCTAATCCGCTGCACGAAAAATACGCTTTCACCTGGGAAGCACCCCAGAAGGCGCGTTTGATCAACTCAAAGGGCCTTCGTAGGCGCCGGTACTCCTCATGTTCGATCCGACAATACTCTGCGAAACTGACGCATCCGACTATGCCATTGGCGCTACCCTCGCCAGCCAGACGACGAGAAGATACCCTATCGCGTATTGCTCTCGCAAATGTCGCCCAGCTCATTACGAATACACGACAGAAATGCTGCGATCACAAGCGTTCGAAGATGACATTGCTACGCGAGGAGCTAACTACGAAATCACGGTATACTCGGTCACAAGAACCTGGGACTTCACAACCACCAAGGTGTTAACAGAAGACAAGGTACGATGGGCAGAACAACTTCTACTTCAAGATCACTACCGCAAGGAAAGTGAAAACGGCAAGGCCGACGCACTTAGCCGCAGAGCCGACCACGTGGAAGGAAAGCCAGAACTATCACCAGCTGCTACGACAAAATGACGACGGCACGTTAGAACCGCCCCGAATCATTGAAGAATCCGACGCACCTGGGAAGAACGATACTGGCATCAGGCTGAAATTTGCATCGACGACGACCTCCACGAAAACAACACCAGAGCGGAAGCCGGAGGAAGAAGAAGGAACCGCAGGACGAAACCCATACCAACACTGGAGAAACCACGGAAGAGGCAGGAAGAGGAAGAAGATGACACCGCGTGAACAAATCATCCAGGAAAATATAACAATGATCCGCTATCCCAGAAACTCTCAACGAATAGGCACCCCCAACATGACGACCCCACCTAGTCCAAGACCAGAGGAAACAACATACTATTCGCGGAAAATCTACACCCTCTGCGCAAACGGCTGACAAAGAAATACCACGAGTCACGACACGGAGGAAATGACAAGAACCTTGGAACGGCTTGCAAACACTTCTACTTTCCCGAATGAGGAAAGTAGAAGAAAATCATCCAGGAATGTGACGAATGCGCAAAAAAAGGTGGCACGACATGCACCATACGGACAACTACAGCTCATCACCAACCAAACAGAATCGGTCACAATGGATTGCACCGACCTGCCAAATTCAGTAGACCCTGTGACTAAGCACGACACAACGCCATCCTGGTCATGTCGACCGCCTGACAAAATGGGCATACTTCATCCTTGTAACAAATCGAAGAAAGACTGCGCCTACCTCTTCGCTTCATGTTCTTCACCACGGGATGCCCAAGCAATAATCCGGACCGAGACATTCGAGCAAGTTCTGGCAAACCTTGGTCCCAAGTTAGGAACTAACACAAGATGTCAACAACGGCACCGCGCAAACCGATGAACAACCAAGCAACCAGCACCAGTACCTAAGATTCTACCAATTACAGGCAAAACAACTGGGTCGAACTCCTCACCTGTACGCCCTTACACCAGCTTTGATTCGACCACCTTTCGAAGAGAGCAGATGCAGTACTCTTAACTATGCCAAACCGAGCCAACTTACGTGAACTACACCAGGAACTGGCGAGACATCAAATTCACCGCATACCAATGGCCATGTACCATGACAGACGGCGCCGAGTTCGCTGCCCCTGAAAAACAATCATCTGGCTACGGAAAAATCATCAAACAAACGAACCACAAAAAATCGGACCTACCAAATTGAGAAAAACTTCTGTTTCCTTTAAACTCAGATTGCCAAACAAGTGATGTACGCAGTTTTCATCTCTTTACTTGAACCCGCACACAGAACGCCATGACTGAACTTGCAAAGGAGGAACGGACAAAAATGGATGAAGACTTTGATGGATCGATCAATTTAAAAGTACCTCATCAAATGGAGCAGATTCCGCCGGGAACCCATGGGAACCAATCTCTTACCTTAACTGCGAGGAACTCATCATGAACCACCGACGAAACCCTGACCGCAAGCATCCTCACGACGCAAACCGGAGGCGTCAGGACACCTGAAACTGGTCACCGGTGCCTCTCGAGAACCAGCCCGTCGGGCCGCGCGGCGGACCAGGAGCCGCCCGCGCTCGCCCTCCTCAGCCTCAGCCGCCCACGCTCAAGCAACTCCTGACTCCCAGGAAGGAAAGTGTCCGCAACAGGCGGATCTGGACCGAGAGAGTGGCGGTACGACGAACAAACGTTGAGCCTCTCTTAACCGCTGAATCTCGGCCTCATCCCTTTCGATCTCGCGCTGGGTCTGCTCAATCTGAGCCCGCACCCGGTCCCGTTGTTGATCCACACGACGGCTCAATAGGAAGCCATGTCAGAAGGAAAGGGCTGAAGCAACCTCTTGCTTTCTGCCTCGTAACACCTCTTGAATCCGGCACAAGACTGGCAAGACGAGCTCTCCACAAAAGCAACGTCTGGAGCGTCGGTACCGTTACGAAGGATACGCAGGCGCGCGCGACGAAACTGAACATGACGGCAGCTAATCTCAAGGGAACTAGGGAGCTCAACTACCTTATACTCGACCTTCGGGCCGAGGTTGCCTGAGGGGGATAGTGTTACGGCACAGTCGCCCAGAAAGGCAGATAACGAAACCCTACGACTACTCACCGCCCACGTGACCAACTCGGGGCTAACTCGGCAGAATACCTGACACTGATGCGCCAGAACCACACTCGCTCACAACCATGACTCATTACTGATCAGTGGGTTAACATTACAGATCACTACTGATCGTACCGATCACTCCATGTATATAGACCACACTCATTTATCAGTTAGGACCCTCGTGGTCAACTTCGGTGATTCCTACTGTGCTGCCGAACCTCCTACCACTGTATTGGCCCCTAGAAAGCCCAAGCTGCCTGACGACGCGCCTCGACTCCCCCAGAAAGAGTCCCGGCGTAACACTATATAGGTATTACGTTATACGACTACCTCCCTACTACTATACTCTTTATTTTTTCGTTCTTTACGCTTCTAACTACCTAGAAAATTATAAAATTATTAATTTTAATTATTAATGCGTACTTAGTAAGTTATAAGAAAGATTTTACTTATTATTATACTAATACGGTAAAAGTAATACCTCTATAGCTTTTAATAAGGCTCTCTACGGTCTTTTCGCAAGACTCTACGTATCTTACGAAGGGGGTGTATTAAATACTAGTATTATAGTTATTATTTTTTCTATTATAGTACGTTCCTTTTATACTTAATTCCGCTACTAATTTCGCTTACTTATTAGCGTATACTAAATATATATAATCACCCTTATTCGGTATTTTTTACCAGTATGCTAATTTATTTATTCTACTGATTATTACTGCTTAATACAGTACCCTATCAACTAACCAGTTCAATAAATACTGATCACGCAACTAGTGGAACAAGACAGACCTTAGTAGCGGAAGCGCCGATCTTGAGCCAGAACAAGGCGCAAAGGCCACCTTGGACATTGTCTTCCGCGTCACTGCCACTGACAATGGCAAATTCTTCAACATTCACGTTCCCGGGTATGAGGATATGCCAGGCCCAAACAAATATGCGGGCGGTACTCTCCCATGGTAAACGATTTATGGAAAATCTTTTACGGAACGCCCGTCTTTGATTTTACTGTAGTCTACTCTCTTTCTATACATGGTTCTGGACGGGACATAATACAAAACTCTCTGCCGCACGTTTGCAAATGTTTCCCATTTCATTAGCCATCCAAATACGCCACCTGTGTACTCATGAAAACGACTTTACTCCTCTCTTGATCGTACACTCGTGCATCCAGGCTCTCCTCATAGAACTTGATAGCATGCGGTGCATTCTTTGCCATGAACATCACGCGCCTCGGGGCCGGCATGGCATCCGTATACTCCTTGACGCAGCGCATCATCCACTTCGCCAGGCCCTTCCCCTGGAACTCCGGCGCCACGAACACGTCCGTGAGAAAGGCGATGGTAGCGAAATCTGTGACCAGGCGCGCCAGTCCGATCTGCTTGTACTGTGCCTCCGGGTCTGGATCCGTTTGTGGTCGAGTTGATTCGGATGTAGGGTCGGCGGAATCCGAGGTTCGGACGTAGAGGCCGAAGAAACACGAGGTCCTGATCATCGTCTCGAGGACGTCCGGTGCGATAGGCGTGGCCCAGTACATGGCAGGGTCGGCGAACGAGGCTTGGACGAAGTCTCGCGAGATGAGGTCTGGCGCCGTGGAGATGAGGAAGGCTTGGTCGCCGTGTTGGCGCTGCCATTGTTTGGCCTGCATCGAGAAAGTTTGAGTGGCGGTGTCCAGAACTTCAATGGAGAACAGGACAGTAGGACGAAATATAATGTTTTTGAGTTTCTTTTGTCCAGCATTGGCTTCGACTTTTAGCTTCGTATTTCATAGATGGGATCCCATCGAGTTGTGACTCACATTTCAGGGCGGTCGCAGCTTGGGCGCTAATGGCGGGCCGAGATATCATCCAAAAACCAAATGCGGGGATGTGGGGGCTCAAACTATCTGGAGATGCTTATGAATTACTCATGGAGAGCAAGCGATGTCGGAGGGCCCCATATTCCATATTGAGCTCGAAACGAGGCTATGACATCCTCGATGACATCCTCGCCTTCTCAACCTCCTTCGCGGGACTGCTAAGAACAAACCGCCTCATCATTTCAGATTGCTGAGACCGCGGCCTGTACACCAACAGATGCCACCTAAGCGGACGTTCTGGGCCAAGCCGAGCATAGGTGCTGACGGCTCCCAGTCCTCAGCAGTGGTCCCTGTCTGTATATACAGCGACCTTGTGGATGCTAAGACTTTATATTCTTCCCAAAGCTCACTCCCGACACTATACAGGGTATACTGAGGTCATCTTAATAGATAAAGTTCTGTGGCCACACTTGAACAGGCAATCAGCCAAATGTAAATGGACGGGTGGAAGCAACTCTGGAAAGACAGCGAGCGCGGAGTGCAGCTCTTCATGGTGGTGGTGGAGCGGAGGAAGACAGAATTAATGCTCCACTGAGGTAAACCGAGGGCTCTGAGCGCGCTAATATGGCAGAGAACCATTACGAAAGGGCTGTAATATTTCCTCCCTGAAGATGAGCGTCGGGATTGATATCTGCGCAGACATTAGCCACGTGGTGTACGTATGCAGCAGGTTTACCAAACTCAGGCTTAACTGTCGGAAGCCGGACGATGGACGTCGGAGACAGCGGATGACGGACCGCAAAAACTGTTAAGCCAGCGCAGCTAAAGTGGCCGCAGAGTTTTCAACAGTAACTAAGCTCCAAAGGCAATTTGGGGCGATATCATAGTCTAAAGTCAAGTTGCAGGTAAATTCGCTTCCGTTCTTAAACATGAACCTAAATCCCCGCACGGTAACGTGTCCCTACGAAATTCAGCATGCCTTCCTTCCTGAATGCCGCTCCCTCACGCGATCAGGCTCACGTGCAAGACAGCTCCGTAGGGAATTTCATCCCACGGGAAAACCTATTTCCCGTTGAATCGTCCAGATATATTAGGGGCATTTAGACGACTAGTGGAATGCACTATCATCTTGCCGAACAAAATAGATCCTCCTTTTCCTCTTTTCACGTCGACCTTTTGTCCAGTCACTTGTCACATGTACCTGGTGTCTCATGCGCCGCCGGAGGAAATGTGTGCGGTGCCGTGGTTCCTGGCATATATGGGTATCCTGTTAAACATGTTAAGAGCAGTATAACAGAGTACAGGATAATATAAGGTCCCATAACATATTACAAGATCAGATGACAGGATAAGAAACAGAATAGCAGAACAAGAGCTGATACAAGAACCATTATAATCGGCCAATTGATTATAAATAGCCTATATCCCTTCGTACATACTCGCAAGACCATCCTCCTAATTCACAGCATCGTCAATATCTGGCGAAGGCAGCATCGGCAGCCCAAGCTCGCGACGAGATAGCGGTATAACACGCCCTTCGCGTTGCCAGCTGCCTATATAGTCACTATCTCGATGTGAGCGCATGTAATGCGCAACTTTTCCCATGAGCGTGTCTCGCGGGTGCCAGAGAATATTATTCCTGGTTCTGATGACTTGGATGGGATGGAGAGTATCATGATA
>JAVSCG010000020.1:0-40000 GCA_037367355.1 Neoscytalidium dimidiatum | reverse complement strand
TACTAGAGGTACGTTAGTAAGAACGTAACTTAACTACTAGCTTCTACTAATATTTATTTACGCGCTTCGTATAAAAAATAAGCGAATCTACTTTTTATACTAATATACTTACTACGCCGCCTATAAGCCTATTATAACCTATTAAAAGAGCGTATTCTCGACTTCTAATAAGATACTATATAAGTAAATATAAAAATATATACTAAGCCTCGCTAATAGCTTATATAAATACTAGGCTACGCGAGAACTAACTAAATATTTCTCTAGCTATTACTCTTAGATTCCCCGTTACTAGATAGTAGTAATTATTAACTCGCTAGTACTTATTATCTAGTACTATAGGCTAGATACTATTACGCTAGATAATCTAATAGCGTATAAATAGACTATATTTATTCTTAATATATTACGCTAGGAGTATTATATCTAGGCTATTCTAGACGAGGTATATACTAAAAACTAACTACGTAATTAGATACTAGTAACCGTAGCGGTAGATAGATTCGTTATACCCGCACGGTAAAAGATTTACAGCTACTAGAGCGAAGTATCCGAAGTATAGAGAGTTCGAAATATAATATAGATAATACTAACGGGCCGTAGCTATAAGCGTTATATACGGGAAGTAACGCTCGTTATCGATTAGTTTTTAGCTAATAACCTAGAGTTCTTCTAAATTCTAGAAACGCTCTATAGTATAGCCGCGAGATCCTATATCGAAATTATTAATAACTTTAGGCCCGGTTTCCTTAATCCTTAAGATAGATAGTTAATATTAGAATACTTAATACGCGCTTAGTAGGTTCTAGCTAAGAAGCCGCTCTAGTAGGCTAAATTTAATTTCTAGGTAAACGCGGGCGATTTTAGAAGATTTCTACTCTTAGAAGACTTAGTAGATCTTAATCTAGGCTAGCTAGACGATACTAACGTATAGTTCGATATCGACTTCTAATAAGAACTTAAAATAGTAGTAGATAGTCTATTCTCTTTCGTAATATCGATATATCCGCTAAATCTTATTCTCTACGATAGAATTAAGCTTAAGTAAATAAGCGAGAACTAAGATATATAAGTATAATTAGTTAAAGCGAACGTAGAATTAGCTCTCGCTAACTTAAATAGTATACTACTATAGATATATTATACTACTCTTAATATATCGATCGCCTTAGTAGACGTTACTCTAGCTAACTTTCTATCGACGAGATAGAAGTTTAGCGATTCCCCTAGCCGCGGCGTATAGCGAATCGATACGACTAGAAAGACTACGGTAGTCTATAAGAAGATTAATACTCTTTCTCTATATAACGTTAATATAATAGTCGACGAGGATTATATTCCGCTAGAGAACGTAATTCTTTTATCTAATTTAATATACTAAGTTATCTATCTTTATCTAGAAATAGACTTTCTTATTCTATACTAACTATATAATTACTAGCTAGCTAATTTTACTATATCCGAATCTCTACTTATAATAATTAAGCCGTTAGAAAAACTAGCGATAGTACGTCTTAAAGATAGAAAATTAGTATACGATATATATAATAGCTATATCTACGCAAAAGTAGTAGATTTTTATAAGATATATAGCGATAATACGACCGATCTAATAATCTAATATATAAAGATAGTATAGCCTTAGTACGATTTAAATATAAAGAACGAAGAAGTCTATCCCGCTAATAAGAAAGCCTCTAATATTATTCTAATTAAGGATTATAAGATTAATTCGAAGAGATACTTACGCTATATAAAGTAGAATAAGAGTTATAAGAAGATTTAGAAGAAGTACTAGAACGGTAAGTTTCTTTATAAGCCCGAGTAATATTTGCCTATATATCTAGATACATAAGACTATAACGCTAAGATAGCGGATAACCTCTAAGCTAGAAAGAAGATAGGCGAGTACGTATTAATAGTATATAAAAGCGCGAGAGTATATAACCTCCTTCTAGCTAAGAAAATCCTAATACCTATTAAGATATCGAAGAATAACGATCTATTAGCTAATATAGGCCTACTTACGCTTATAAACAATATCTTAACGAATATTAAGATTATATTTACTAGAAAGCCCTAGCTAGTATAAAATATAGAGGTCTAGGCTAATTTCGTTATAAAGCTTAGCGGAGAATATTATAAAATCTCGGTTCGTAGTATAACCTTCTTAGTTACCTATAAGAACTTTAAGAATATTAAAGTAGCTAAAAAGGTAGTAAGAAGTTACTAAGTTATACTTAAGACCGAATAAAAATTCTTAGACTAGATTAAAGAACTACTTTAGAAGAAGATTATACTAATTAATAACTCTCTAGTCGTAATACTAGATCTAGAAAATATTTAAGTATAAGACGTAAACGCCTATATACTCTAAATCGCCTTTTAAATAACTCGATAAGCTATAACTATTATAGAGAACTCTAGAAAGGCGATCTTTAAGTCGTCTAAATAGAATATTATAGATATAAGAAAGACCGCTAAAGCTATCTAACGTATAGACGCTAGAGTTACTAATACTAATTTATATAATAAGCTAAACAACTAAGTCGATTACCTAAAAACTCTAATCGCTAATTAATAGAATATTCTAGTAAACGATTATACTAGCTAGATTACGGACTATAAAACTAGCCTATAGAATTTAGCTAATATAGTTAAAGTAGTATTCGGCTAAATATATAATAAAAATAAAGTAATAACTCTTTTAGAAGATAGCGTATTAAAGAACGTAGCGCCGATTAAAGCGTTAGAAGAATAGTTCTAAGCGATTAAGAGCTAGTAGGCTAAAAAGAGGCTAGAATAAGATATTAAGAATAATACTATAGCGTAATAGAGTTATTAGAATCTAGTAACGAGTATCTCTAGTAAGTAAGAAGTAAAAGGCCTCTTCTAATCTCTATAGAAGAAGAAAAAAACTAAGTTAATTAATCTTATAACTTAAATACCGGAAGTGTTATCGAGTATTAATAGTAACTCTAAATCGTCTTTCTTAGACGAGTACTAAGGCGCCTAGTTTCGCTAACTACTACTATATAACTAATAGTAAATAGCTAAAACCCTATAGTTTAGAGCTCTATATAATAAAAGCTTTTTACTATAGTATATAATAACGATAAAATACCTATAATTATTACCTCTATTTAATATAGTACTTCTAGCTATTAATTAGCTATCTATAGTAAGATAATACTTATATAAAAAAAAAAAAAGAGACGCGATTAGATACTCTCGTACGAAACGTATATCTACGCGGTTAAAAGAACTAACGAGGCCTAGTAGAGGCTAAGTAGAGGAAGTAATAGTTTAGAAATAAAGAAATATTTAAGCGTAGAACGGATTAGTAATCTATAAGCGAGTTTTACTTTTTTTAAGTTTATTATTATTTATTTTTTTCCTTTAGCTTCTATATATTATAAGAGAAGCGTAATAGATCGCGATCTATTAAATCGTCGTCTTCTAGATATTACGATATATAGAAAAGAAACTATAGAAAAGAAATAGTAGAGCGATCCGCTCTATAATAGCGGACCGCTATTTAAATAGTTACGATTAACTATATATATATATTTACGTATCGAGATCTCTACTTCTAATTCGTAATCCTTACTATACGAATTCTAAGTCTAGATATAGTTATTTGTAGAATATCTTTAGCTAGTCGGTCTTAAGAATTTCTTTCTAGGCTAATAATTTACTTAATATTAACTCTTTATAAGCTAATAGCTTATAACTATAATTAGCGTAAAATAATAATTCTTATATTACTAATACTTTAAAGCTATTATACGCGAACTAGGCTAGTAGTAGTAATTCTATCTAGTTATTCTATATATAGTTAAGATAATAGCGTAGATATTATTCTAGCGTCTAATTAGTTCGTTCTATTTATTCGTCTATCTATAAGTATATTATAGTTAAAAGCTTATATTTTACTCTAAGTTATTTAGTAAGAGTCTACTAGAATTATAATATAAATAGTCTATCTCTATCTAATACGAGTTTTTTAGGTAATCTATAGTTACTAAGAATAGTTCTTAGAAATATATATATAAGATCTTTCGCGTTTATTTTATTTAAGTATAGTAGATAATACGCGTATTTTATTATTCTATTTATAATAACTAGTACTAAATTATATTTAACCCTAATAAGCGGTTCTTTTAACTTAAATAGGTTCGTAATAAAATCTAGCGAGATAGATTATTAAGAACGCTTAGATACTAATAGTAGTTAAAGTAGTTTATAGAGTATATATCTTACTATCTTATTTTAAATATAAAGGTTATATTATATAACTATTCGCTAGACTATTCTTTTAAGCTCTAGAAAGTAATAATTTTTTATAATTCTCTTAATTATCTTCTTAGTTTCTTAGTAACTATATATTAGGGCCTTATATATATCTTTTATAAGTTCCTTTTATAGTTTTACCGGGACGTAGATTAATTTTAAAAATAGAATTATTTCTTCTACGTCTTTAGTTACTTAGAAGTTATTTTTTAGATTTCTAATTTTTTATACTATAGCGTCTTCCGCGTAGGCTTCTTAGATTCTACGGTTCTATTTATAGCTTTCTAAGCGTATTACTAAGGCTACTAGCCTAATTAGAGTAAGCGACTTTTTAGATTTCTTTTTTTTTTATATATAGTGGAGATCTAGCGTTTATTAGATATAAAAGACCCGTCTTTCTACTTTACTAGTATTATCGGTTATAGTTCTAGCTTTTCTTCTATATAGTCGGCTCTTCTATTTAATATATTTACGCGAGCGTTCTCTAATTTCTTCTAGTAGATAATCTTTATATTATAGAACGCTAGCTCTTTAGCTTATTTAATCTATTTTTAGTTTAGTTCTTTTATAGTAGTAAAGTATAAAAGATTCTTATAGTCGTAATAGACTATAATCTAGTATTTAGCTTCTTTAAGATAATATCTCTATTCTTTAAAGGCTATAATAATAGCTAGAAGTTCTTTATTATAGACATTATAGTTCTTTTCTAGTTTTATTATCTTTTAGAAATAATACGCGATAGAATATAGTCTATTTTACTCGTCTAGCTAGCTTAAGACTACTCTAATTACGTAGTTTAATACGTCGGTTTCTACTATTATAGATAGGTTAGAATAGAATAGTTCTAAGACCGATATTTCTATAAATATTTATTTTAGTAAGTTAAAAGTATTTTATTATCTTTCTCTCTATATAAATTTATATTTCTTTTTAGTTAGATTTATAAGCGGAGCTAATATCTTTATATAGTTTAGAATAAACTTCTAGTAAAAGTTAGTAAAGCTAAGAAAGAATTATACTTCTTTAATAGTTTTTAGCGTAGGCTAGTTTTTTATCGCGTTTAGTTTTTTTTTATCTATACTAATATATTCTAGAATAATAATAAACTCTAGATATTTAGTTTTCTATATATACTATTCGCTCTTATTAAAGGCTATTCGAAGATTCTATTTCTCTAGTATCTATAGAACTTTATATATATACTTAGTATATTTTTTAAGCGTTTTCGAGTATATTAGAATATTATTTAGATAGACTAGTATAAATACGTTTAAGTACGGTTATAGTATATTATTAACTAGGCTTTAGAACGTAGCTAGTACGTTAGTAAGCCTAAATAGTATTACTATATACTTATAATATCTAAATCTTATTTAGAAAGCTATTTTCTATTCTTCGCCTTCTTTTATTTAGATAAGATAATAACCTTCTTTAAAGTCTAGCTTAGTAAAGTAGTTAGCTTTTCTTAATCTATTCTATAATTTATCGATATATAGTAACGAGTACCGGTTTTTTACTATAATATTATTTAATTACCTATAGTTAATATAGAGACGGAGCTTACTATTTTTCTTAGATATAAATAAAATAGAATATCTAGCTAGTAATATAGAGGGTTAAATATATTCTCTTTTTAGATTCGTTTTAAGATACTCTCTTAGTACTTTAGCCTTATTCTTAAAAAGAGAATAGATCGGCTTAAACGTAGGCTACGTTTCTAGTAATAGAGATATTTTATAGTCTTATAGCTTATACTTAGATAACGATTCTTTATCTCTTTCTTAAAATAATTTAGCGTATTTCTAGAATTTTAGAGATACTTTCTTTAGTCTTATAGTATTTTCCGCTACGCGTATCTAGTTAAGAGTTCTATCTAGTAGACTATATCTCTTATAGATTCTCTTTAGATAGTCTTCTTTAAGTAGTTAGAAATTATTAACTTTTAGGGTTCGTTTTCTTATCTATACTATAATTCGGCGTTCTTATTTTAAGCTAGGCTTAATATAGACGATATAAGCTTATTCTTTTTATTTTTTTATACGTAGTAGAATATTAAGAAATATTCTTTTAGCCTCTATTAAATACTCTTAAGATAGCTCTAGCTCTTAACTATTTTAGCTCTAGCTCTCTAGCTCTAGCTTTTAGCTCTAGCTTTTAAGCTCTAGCTCTTAGCTCTAGCTCTCTAACTCTAGCTCTTAGCTCTAGCTCTCTAGCTCTAGCTCCTTTATCTTAAGGTTTATAAGATATTACTTATAATTATCTTTTAGAAACGTTATAGTTTTTATACTCTAGCTAATATATAGGTTACGAAAGTGGCTATTAGAACTTACTTCGACGGAAGTCTAAATACGTACTTTCGAAAAACTAACTTTAGTCTCTCCTTAAAAAAGAAGTTATTCTCTCTTAATTTTCTTTTATCTACTACCTCTTCTTATCTCCCTACTTACTTTCCTATTTCTTCCTAAAAAGCACCGGCTTAGCCCCTACTATTTCTAGACTCCTTCCCGAAGAAAACCCGAATAAAAACCCCGGTTAAAATACCGGACTAGATACGTTAGTAGACTAGCCGTCTTTTATAAGCTTAGCTTGTATAAGGACGTTAAACAAATAAATAAATAAATAAATAAATAATATATAGGTTATAGATTTTTAACTAAGATATTCTAAGGATAATATTATAGTTTAGACTTATTATTACGTCTAGGTTAATTCGTTCTTTATAATCTCTAAAGATTATTTATATCTAACTAGTCTCGATCTTTATCTAGCCCTTATCGTATTCTATTAATAATCTATCGAATATACTAAGTTTATAGAGGCGTTTCTTAGATTAGAATAGTAAGTTATTCTTTCTAAGAAATTTAGAATCTATAAAATTTTCTTATATACTACTATCGATTATTACTAGTATAGTAGTTTCTTTAATTATAACTAGTACTTCTAGTAGTATTTTAAGTTCTTTCTATTTATAAGATATTCTATTTAATATTAAGTATATAATCTAGTTAAGAAACCTTTATACTAGTCTCTTCTAGTATTACGAACCCTAGAACACACGGGCGTTACAGCCATAAAAGGTATAAACCCGCACGGGTAGGGAGTGGGAAGTCGATAAGAAGGAGTACGGCGGGACAATAACACTAGCCGCTCGCACGATCAAGGAAGTCGGAAATCGGGAAACGAACCTAAGCGCCGCGCATTACGTGCGGCCTACTTTAGATCTCTATAAATCCAAGCACCGCACATCTACCCCTAATAAATCCACCACACCTAGATCTAGATTATTATAGCTTTACTATAGTATATAAACACGCTCGTTAGATAGTATTTTAACCCTCGTAGTTAACTTAAAGTTCTAATTCAATACTATATTAACTTAGAGGTAATAAGGCCTATCGAACTCCTATATTACGTAACTTCTTATTCTATTATTGCTCTCCTTTCCTCGTCTTCAAGGTAAACCCTTCGACAAACCCGAACCTACTAGGTGACTCCGAAGCCTAGCGGTAGAGGCCTCGTCGTTACATAAACCTACCCTAAAAACTACTAACTATAATATTCTAGACTAAAATTAAAAATAACCTCTCGATAGAGGAGAATTAGCTTTAGTTAATCCGTCTCTTAATCTCTAGAAATCTAGCCCTTAATATAAGACTACTTATTTCGAAAGCGTATTCTTCGGGTATAGCCTTCTTAAGTCGAGTAATTAACGGACCTAGAGTACCGAAAGATGCTAGCGATAACTACGGTTAAATTCTTCTAGAGTACTTTATTTAAGGATAAGCTTTTATCGTTAACTATACTATATAGCCTTCTATACTAGCTACTCCCGTAATACTAGAACTAATCCGACTCGATACTAAGCTAAAGATTAAGACCTCCGATATCTATAATAGAAATTAGCGTAAACTTAACGATTTCCTAGCCTAGTTAGAAAACTACTTCGAGTTCTATAAAACGTTATTTAAGGACGATAAGGAAAGGGTCCGCTTCGTAGAAACCTACCTCTAAGGTAACGTAGTACGATAGTTCGAATCCTATTAAAAGAACTTCCGCTCGGCTATCCTACGTACGGAAACTAGTAGTCTATTTGCTAACTATAATCGCTTCGTCGACGTAATTAGGTAAGCCTTTAGTAGTAAAAATAAGAAGTAGAAGGCCGCCCTTCGAATTTAGAACCTCCGATAAACTCGATTAGTCTTGGAATACGTTACGAAATTCCGTATACTCGCCTCCTACCTTAATTAGAACGACTAATCCCTTAAATATATCTTTTATAAAGGGCTAAAGTATAATATAAAGGCCGAATTCACCCGTATAGAATTACTTAGGGACCTTAGCGAGACTATTAATATAGCTATCCAAGTTAACTAATAACTATTTAACTTTAGATAAGAAATAGGCTAAATCCGATACTCGGCTAATACCTTATAATCCTAAAATAACCTACTTCTAGGAGATTCTATAGACTTAGATACTAACTAATAACGAAACCCTTAGCTAGCGCTAGAGGAAGAATAGAGATAGCGTAAAAAGAGTCTTTACTTCTACTATAGAAAGTATAGATATATTAGTAGAAACTATCTAGATAAACGAACTAGTAACTAGTAGACTAATAATAAGAAAACTACCTCGGCTACTAAAGGACGGCCTAAGACCCCTAACTATAATACTATCTACTAGTCTACTTATAGTATCGAGGTCTATCCTATTTACTAGGAGGCTAAGAATATTAGTAAATACTATCTAAAAAACTAGAAACGTCTATTAAACTAGGGCTATAGTAGGCGAGCCTTTTATTCTATAGGACTATAGTAGTATTAACCGGAAAAACTATAGAATATCTATTAGAAAGCGAGGGGGATTCCGTAGAATACGGGAACTACTAGGTTATCGTAATAAAAATTAATAGACGACGAGCGCTTATTCTTATTAACTCCGTATTATAAGGAAACTACGTCTTAAACTAATTCGTAGAAAAAGCTAATCTAAAACCTAGAGAAAAGGACTAACTATATTAGCTAAGAACCGTTAATAGATCTCCTAGCTCCTTTAGAGATAGAAAGGTAATTATTAAAATCCCGAAACTAACTCTCGAATATAAAAACTATAGAGAACGTATCTATCTAGACGTTATTAGAATCTCTAAGTATAATATTATTCTAGGTATTCCTTAGTAAAAGAAATAGAAAATATAATACGATTAGAATAATAGAGGAATTACCCTTAAGTCTAGAGAACAAAATTAAGAACTAGAATAGAAACTACGTACTATAACTAAACCGATTATCTACGTAAGTCTAATTTCGAAAGCTACGCTAGAAAGAATCTAAAAGAAGGGGTAAGTAATTAGAATAATATAGTATCGCCCTACTACTACGAATAAGAAAAGAACCCGATAGATTAGTACTACTAGACGAGAAAAACTAGACTATCTAATATTCGTAGGAGGAGATAACCCTACTAGGATATACGAATAATACCTTAATAGCGTTTCTAAGAAATACTACCGGTTTAAGAAAATTTTTAGAGAAAAGATTAAAGACGTACTATTAGAATATAAACTATAGGACTATAAGATTAATCTAAAACTAGATATCGAACCTCGATTTAGACTTTTATACCTAATATTAAAAAGAAAGTTATAAGTAATAAGAGAATACTTAGACTTATTACTAAAGAAGAAATATATCCGACCCTCTTAGTCCTTAGTAGGATTCCCCGTCCTCTTCGTACTAAAGTTTAGAGATAAGTTACGCCTTTATATAGATTATAGATCTCTAAACGATATTACTATTAAAGACCGCTATCCTTTACCTCGTATCGATAAACTAAGGGATCGCCTCTTCAAAGCGCGGTTCTTTACTAAGCTAGACCTATGGGATAGATACTACCTTATTCGAATTAAGAAAGAATATAAATAGAAAACTATATTTAGAACTTAATACGGCCTATACAAGTACTTAGTAATATCTTTCGAACTTACTAACGCTTCTACTATATTCTAAGCCCTCGTTAACTACGTCCTACGGGAATACCTAGACCGATTCTATATAGCCTACCTCGATAATATTCTAATATACTTAGAAACCCTTAAAGAATATAAGAAATATATATCTAAAGTTCTCTAGAAACTACTTAAATATAATCTCTTCGTTAAACTAGAAAAATATACCTTCTATACCTAAAAGATAGAATTCCTAGGCTTTATTATCGAACTAGGAAAGATAGTTATAGACCTAAAAAAGATAGAAGATATCCTAAAATAGCTAGAACTAAAAAACGTTAAAGAAGTATAAGTCTTTCTAGGATTTACTAACTTCTACTAACGATTTATCGAATAATACTTATATATAGCCGAACTACTAATCCGACTTATCTAAAAGGATACCCCCTTCGCCTAGAAGGAACTCTAGTAAGAGGCGTTTAACTAACTTAAAAGGGCCTTCGTAGAAGTACCGGTACTAATTATATTTAACCCCGATAAGCTACTCTACCTTAAAACCGACGTATCTAACTATACTATCGGCGCTACTCTTAGCTAGCTAGACGATAAGGGAAGGTTATACTCTATTACGTATTACTCCTAAAAAATATCGCCTATAGAACTTAATTACGAGATATATAATAAAGAACTACTCGTAATTATTACCGTATTTAAGGAATAGCAATACTATCTTAAGAGAGCTAACTATAAAATTACGATATATTCGAATTATAAGAATCTAGAATACTTTATAACTACTAAGGTATTAAATAGAAGATAAGTATAATAGATAGAATAACTCGCCTTCTTCTACTTTAAGATCTACTACCGTAAAGAAAGTAAAAATAGTAAAATCGACGTACTTAACCGTAGAGCCGACTATATAGAAGAAAAGCTAGAACTATTACTAGTAGTACTACGATAAAATAGCGACGGTACGTTAGGCCCTAACCGCCCCTAAATTATTAAAGAATCCGACGTATTCTAGAAAGAACGAATACTAGTACCTATTATAAGGCTAGGGAGCCCTATCGACGATAACGAACCTCTACGAGACCTAATACTAGAGTAAGAGCCGGAGAATAAAGAGGAATTGTAGGATAAGGAACCTATACTAATACTTAGAGAAACTACAGAAGAAATAGTAAACAAGGAAGGAGATAATACCGCTACTTAAGAATAAATTATCTAAAGAAAATATAATAATAATCCGCTATTCTAAGAACTACTTTAATAAATAAATACCCCCGAATATAACGACCCCGATCTAGTCTAAGACTATAGAGGTAATATACTATTCTACGGAAAAATCTACGTATCTATACTCCTACGTAAACGGCTAATAAAGGAATACTACGAGTCTATAGTTTATAGATATCTAAAAAGAATAAGAATCTTAGAACGGCTTATAAGATACTTCTACTTTCCCTAAATAAGAAAAATAGTAGAGAAAGTTATCTAGAAGTATAACGAATACGTAAAGAATAAGGCGGTATAATATATACTATACGAATAACTATAGCTTATTATAATACTAACTAAACCCTAGAAATTAGTTATAATAGATTTTATTACCGACCTACTAAATTTAGTAGACCCCGTAACTAAAGTACGATATAATACTATCCTAGTTATCGTCGACCGTCTAATAAAATAGGTATACTTTATCCCTTATAATAAGAAAATTAGAGCGGAGGGCTACGCCTATCTCTTTCTTAGATATATCTTCGCCTACTACGGGATACCTAAGAAACTAATTACGGACTAAGACCTATAATTTAGAGCTAAGTTCTAGTAAACCCTAGTCTATAAGTTAGAAACTAAATATAAGATATTAATAACGGTATACCCGTAAACCGACGGATAAATAAAACGAACTAACTAGACGCTAGAATAGTATCTAAGATTCTATCTAAACTATAGGTAAAATAACTAGATCGAACTTCTACTATTAGTCTAATACGCGTATAATAGTATATTAACGGAAGCTATATAAACTACGCTCTTCTACGCTAACTACGGATTTAACCCTACTATTTTTAAAGAACCCTAGATCTGCGAAGTACTCGCCTAAAAAGCTATACTTAGAGTAGACTAGCTACGCGAACTATACTAAGAACTAGTCTAAGATATTAAATTTACTATATACCGAATAGCTATATACTATAATAAACGGTACTAGACGTTACCGCCTCTAAAGAAGGGGGATAAAGTCTAGCTTCTTAGAAAAAATATTAAAATAATACGATTAAATAATAAATTAGACTATAAGAAAATTAGACCCTACTAAATTAAAAAAAAACCTTTATCTATTTTCTTTAAACTTAGATTACTAGAATAAGTAGATATATACCTAGTTTTCTATATCTCTTTACTCGAACCCGTATATAGTAACGCCGAATCTAACCTAGAACTTAAAATATACCCCGATAACGCCGATAAAGAATAGAACGTAGAGAAAATCCTAGATAGAGACTAGATTAACGGTTAATTTAAGTACCTTATTAAATAGAAAGAAGTAGATTCCGCCGGAAACTCGTAGAAACCCTTATAGAAACTAATCTCTTATCTTAACTATAAGGAACTTATCTATAAATACTACCGATAAAACCCTAACCGCCTAAACCTAGAGTATCCTTCTATAACGTAAACCCTAGAGGAGGCGTTAAGAATACCTAAAACTAGTCTATCGATATCTTTTAAAGAACTAGCCCGTCGAAACCTACTACGTTACTACCGCCTAAACTAGATAATAAGAATTCCTAAGCCGCCCGCGCCTTTTACGTCTTCTTAGCCGTAATAGCCGCTAACTCCCGCTTAAATAACTTCTAACTCTAGAAATCTAGAAAGAAAAGTATTCGTAATAGGCGGATTACCTTAGACTAAGAAGTAGCGGTATAACGAACTAAATATTAAGCCTCCTCTTATAACCGCTAAATCTCGGCCTTATCTCTTTCGATCTCGCGCTAGGTCTACTTAATCTAAGCCCGTATCTAGTCCCGTTATTAATCTATACGACGAAACTTAATAGAGGAAGCTATATTAGAAGAAAAGAAATAAAGATAGCCTCGCTTAGTATACTCGTAATACCTCTTAGAATCTAGCGATATAAGATAACGAAGATAAGGTCTCTCTACGTAAAAAGAATAACGTCTAGAAGCGTTAGTACCGTTATAAAGAATACGAATAAGAAGCGCGTATCGATAAGCGGAACTAGATATAACGGTAAGAAATAACCTTAAGAGAACTAAGTAGAGAGCTTAACTACCTTTATACTTAACCTTTAGGCTAAAGATTACCTAGAGGGGGGATAGTATTACGGTATAGTCGCCTAGAAAAGGCGGATAACGAAACCCTACGACTACTTACCGCCTACGTAACTAACTTAGGGCTTACTTAGTAGAATACCTACCGATACTAATACGCTAAACTACCGTATACTCGCTTAGTAGAGCTTAAACTACTAATTAGTATTAATTAGTAGATTAATATTATAGATTACTACTAATCGTATCGATTACTTACTATATATAGACTATACTTATTTAGCGTAGTTAAGACCCTCGTAGTTAACTTATTAATTAATTTCTACCCTACTATTATATAAACCTCCCCTATCTACTACTATATCGGCCCTAGAAAGCCTAAGCTATCTAATAACGCGCCCCGACTCCCCTAGAAAGAGTCCCGGCGTAATAATTATATATTAATCTTAGATTAATCTTCTTTAAATAAAGCTAGAATTAGTAGCTTTTAGCTAATATAAATAAAGAATCTAATTCTAGTAGCCGAAATTAACGGAGAACTAATATATTATAAGAAGTATATCCTACTAAGATTTAGATTTAGAGCTTAGTTTAAAGACGTCTAGATTTAAATTTCGTTTATTTAAGAAATTTACCTAGTTAAAGATTATTAAGAAATAATCCTAGTAGAAATAAATATTATAGAATCTACTAAAATAACATTAAACGTACTAGAATAGACGATTAAGATCGTAATCTACTAAGATACTAAAATATTAATAGAAACTAGAATACGCTCTAAATAAGTAATAAATAGCGTAAAAGCTAGAGCGAAATGCGATATAGTTCTATTAGTAAAGTTAATTATACTAGTAAAGATTTAATTTATAAAAGTCTTACTAGAAGAGAGAGATTTTAAATTTATCTTTAAGAAGTAAAAAGACGGTAAGATCGAAGTAATAATCTATATATATATAATAGATTAGAACTTAGAGGCCGTATAGATATATAACGACTTAGATAAATCTATTATAATTTTAAAATACTATCTACTAGATTATCTATATAATACTAAGATATTATACTTAGTATAAATCGATAGCAACGACTACGCGTTAGTAGGCCTAAATACTAATAATATTAATCTATTAATAGAAACTATACTAGATAATAGTATTATAGTTTATAGTAATAAAAAAACTATTAAACGCTAGCCTATAGATAAATAGATAGCTAGAGATTAACGTAGAGAGAAGGCTATTAATATATCGCTAGCGGAACTCTAGCGGCTAGACGGAGGATAAAATCTTAACCGAGGCTAGCCTATTAAAACCTTCTCTTTATTAAATTATCTATTTATAAATATAAGCCCTTCTTTTCTTTATCGACTCTCTATCTACTATATAGTCCTTATATTTAATTTAATTATAATTTCTACCGGGAAAAAGACGGCTAGTTACTAGAGATATCTTTTTACTATTATCTATATACGTTCTATTAGACTAATATTAAAGAAACCTCTTTAAAACTTCTTTTAGACTTTTATACGCCCGCTAATAATTATATAGATATAGAGCCTATAGATATTTTTAAAGAAGATTTAATAGTTTCTTCTTTTATATTAGCGTAAGAAGACTTAGTACTACTAAAAGCCTTAGACCCCGATAAAATTAATCTAAGAGCTAGTATTCTCGACTCTAATAACGTATAAAGTTAGCGCTAAGATAGCGCTTAGAGTATCTACTCTAAATATACTCTAAAAAATAATAAAAATAATCTATTAGCGCTATTATAGGCCTTAGATCTTATTAGTAACTCTAAGAAAATATAAAGACTCTAGAAGATTTTAGAGACGCTTTATATACTTTAATAGACGTTTACGTCTAAAAGATAGCGGCTAGCTAGCGTACCGCTAGAGAGCGCTAGCGAAAACTAAAGTAAGAAACGACTTAAGGC
Organism: Neoscytalidium dimidiatum; assembly: GCA_037367355.1. Classification (NCBI taxonomy): domain Eukaryota; kingdom Fungi; phylum Ascomycota; class Dothideomycetes; order Botryosphaeriales; family Botryosphaeriaceae; genus Neoscytalidium; species Neoscytalidium dimidiatum. The sequence goes on along the minus strand of JAVSCG010000020.1, from coordinate 24,520 downwards.
GCTAGTAAAGATAAAGCTATTAAAGCTTAAAATAAAGATTTAAAAGGCCTTTAATAAGTAGATTATAGTAGTAGAAAATAAGTTTAAAATTATTTATACGGACTATAACTATTAATAGTATATATAGTAGGCTATATAAGACTTAGACCCGCGCCTAAACCTCGCGTAGAAAGCGTATTACCGCCTAAGCGAAGAAAAAATAAAAAGTCTACTCTTATAGAAGAAGTTTAAGTAAATACTTTAGAATATTATTTATAATCCTATAGTTAAATACTTTAATAATATAGTTAAGTATTATATTTATATTATAAGACTAGGCTAGAAGTTTAATAGCTTTCTAGCCTATATATAATAGTTTAAATAATAGTTTATCTATCGCTAAGAGATCGAGAACTAGTAAATTAACTAGTAGTTCTCTCGTATTATCTTAAAGCTTCGTCTAAAGCTCTATAAGCTTTAATTTATAAAGTAGATTAAGATAGTCGATAATATATTCGCTAAAATTTATTATATAAAATAAATCTTAGCTATTATTTAGGCGGTAGATAATAAGTCCGTTAGCGAAAAGCTAGGTAAACGTGCCCGCTAAGACGGCCTTCTAAGAACTTCGTATAGAGGTAAAAAAAAGAAGCCTTAACCTACTAAAGACGAAGAGTTAAGAAGTATTATTAGAGAATCTAGCTAACTCTATAAGAATACTAGACCTTCGTAGAGCCTCTATAGAGGAAACGGTCTATCTAAAAAGAACGACTTCTTTAGAGGTAATAAGCCTTAAACGAAAAAAGCGAAGTTCTCGTAGCTAAGCTAATCTAGCTACGCCTAGATATTACGAACCCCACGGGCTTTATAGCCGCGAGGGCCGCGAGCCCGTACGGGAAAAAGAGCCGTAAGGCCCTAAGAAGCCTACGTACAGTAGAGCCGCACTCCTTAAGCCCGCACGGGAAGACTAGGAACACGGGATAACGGTACGCACGGGAACGCTAGCAGGTAACAACGACTGCCCGTACGGGAAGGACGCCTACGGGCGCAACGACTAGGAAAAGGGGCACGGGCCAACGTAGAGCCGTAGGGGACGAAGAACCGTACGGGCGGGAATTAGGAAAGCCGATAAGAATAAGAGTATAGCGGTAATATCGTCCGCTAGCACTAGTAGAAGTCGGATTCCTAAAAGTAGGCTTTAGCGCCCGAGTTACGTAAAACCTATAGGATCTATACGGGATTAGAACTAATCTAAACCTCTAATCTAAGGCTCTAATCTAATACTATAATCCCTAGATTACTATAGCTTTCCTATAGTATATAGATATACTCGTTAGATAGTACTTTAACCCTTATAGTCAACTTAAAATTCTAATTCGATACTATATTAACTTAGAGATAATAAGGCCTATCGAACTCCTATATCCCGTAACTTCTTATTCTATTATCGCTCTCCTTTCCTCGTCTTTAAGATAAACCCTTCGATAAACCTAAACCTACTAGGTAACTCCGAAGCCTAGTAGTAGAGGCCCCGTCGTTATACTTTAACTACTATCCTTATAGGAAAGGAAGCGATTTAATTAGAAAATAGAAAGTATTCCCTTACCCCGAGAAGTACTAATAGTATTAGCTATTATAGCGGACGCACCTAGTAGTAAGCACGTATAAGAGGCGTAGAATACTCCGGGCTCGTAGTAACCGCCGCAATATAGTACGGCAGTAGGAAACCAATACCCTAATATACCGACCAACGAGGAGCTACTTAATATAATCCTAGAACTTCGAAACGAAAACGCAATCCTACGTACCTAGCTTACCTAGGCACCAGCTCTACTACCGGCTACTAAGGTTAAGGTCCCGAAGCCAGACCTATACTATAGAGACCGAAAGAAGACCTAAGCCTTTATTACGCAGCTAAATAACTACATATACTTTATATACGGCAACTTCGCCCCCTTGAATAAGTCTATCTGCTGCTAGTACCTACCTTAGAGGATCGGCGGAATAATAGTTCCGACCTTTTAAGCGGGAGTACTAGGAGAAACCCGTATATCTATAGTCCGAAGTAACCTCGATAATCTTTAGCGACTATCGAAACTTTACGAAGTAGCTTAAGGCAGCCTTTAGCGGCATTAACAAGAACCGTCTAGCTACTAGAACCCTTATAAGTCTAAAATAGAAAGGAACGGTATAGGACTATATAGCTAAATTCTAAGACGTAGTATACTGTAGTAGATGGCACTCGGATCTACGCGCTAGCACTTCTACTACTAAGGGCTAGGGACGAAATTAAAGAAGCTATAACGTACTACGAGGAACTGAAACCCTTAACGATATAATTAAGCTAGCCCTATTATAGACAAGCGTCGTATAGAAGTAGTTCGATAGAAGGATATCAGCTAATATCTCAGAGGTAAGCTAGGGCTTTCCCTAGGAAGGAGGGGCCATAGTGAAATAGATAATATAGTCAATCGGGATAAAAGCAGAAAAAGTAGAATGGCATAATAGGGGAAAGGGAATAGAGTAAGAAAGAAAAACTCTATAAGAAAGGACTATATATCCGATATAGAGATAAATGGCGCGGGGTATAAATGCTCGAAGAAGGTTGCGGGAAGTAGCGCGCAGCTATCTAGGGATAGAAGGCGCTTCGGAAATCGCCGCCTATGGATAGTAGACTATATATGGCTTTAATTTGAACAGCGTCTACGACGACGATTATACTATCCACTAGGCGATGGGACGCTGCAGGGTGATACCTAGTAAGCTACGACGACTTAACATAATACTCCGAAAATTAGAAGCCCAGGAGGAAGATATCGAAAACACTTTCCGGCCGACGAAGACCTGCGTAAATAGCGAAACCGAAGAACTATCGATAGCATCTGAATCTAGCGAGTAGGAACTATCGAGTAATAGTAGGACTAGGCTATACTTAACCGGATCGCAGAGCACCTAAACCGATACGGAGATATAAGGAATATCGAATCCGGTTATACCCCTATAATCCACTAGACCCCCGGATCGAGAATAGATCTACCACCGCAATAGTACTAGATAAAGAACGGAAAACAGCTTTACGGGTTTTGAGAACGATGTATTACAGAAGGAATCGCTTTTATTAAACGGCCGATAAGGTAGCATCTGGCAGCTTAAAGGCCTAGGAATATAAGACCTTACGTCTTTCTGTGATATAGCCTATACCCTCTACCGTTCTGCATAGCACTAGGGAACTACGGCACCCTATAGTAGGTACCCGATAAAATACGGCAAACTAACCTTCTTACTAGATACGTGCGGATAAATCTACTAGAGCGTAAGATTAAGCAAAAGATAGACTCGATAGAAGGACACTCCGATCATAGTGAAAATAGGACAGTATATGCCATCTATTCTGAGATATTAAAAAACTAGATGGCTCCCTAGCTAGGGACCTAGAGAAGGGAATACGAAGGTCCCTTAACTAGTTATATACTTAATATCGAATAGAATATCTCGTAAGTAGGAAGAACTTAAAACTTTAGAAGTACTAGTTTTACTATCGAAGGAACTACTACGTTAGTAATAATCGATAGTAGAAGTGTGAAATTTCGTAGATTCTAAATTCCTTAGGAAGAACGACTTGCTATTCCAACCTAAAAACAGCCCTACAGAGCTTAGCACGTTCGACGGGTTGATCGATAATCGGTAAGGGTTGAAAGGATCGAGACCGGTTAGATCTGCGATAACCCTTAGAGATTATAAAGAACGAATTAACCTAGACGTAATAATAAGCCCGAACTACGATATCGTCCTCGGAATGCCTAGTTAAAAACTACGACCCGTATATTGGCTAGTATGAGGCGCATAACGTTCCCCGGAGACAACTATAAGCGACACCTGCGAACCTCGAAGTAAAGCTAAGCTAAAGGCGAGCTAAGAGCTAGAGCTAGAGGCTAGAGCTAAGCTAGGCTAAGGAGCTAGAGCAAAGAGCTAGAGACGGAGCTAGGCTAAAGGTATAAGCTGGGCCGTCTAGAGAGCACTCGGTAGAGGCTAAGAGGATATTTCTTAATGTCATACTACGTATATAAAACGAGGAGAGTAAGCTTATATCGTCTATATGCCTAGCTTAGAATAAGAAGCCAGAAGATTATAGTATAGATTAGAAAACGGACCTCAAGTCGATACTCCTAGCCACTCGGAGAGACTATTGAAGAGGATCTAGAGTATAGCCCGCTAGGTAGAACCCTACTAGATACGCGTAACGGAAAATACTCAGGACTAGAGAAAGTACAGAATTCCAGAAATCAAGATTATTTTAAGAAAGAGGTAAAGGATTATACACTGGCATAAGCTATGGGACTATAAAATACCTATTACTAGAAACGCAGCGCGTTTAAGTCTATCTACTCTCTTTCTAGGCAGAGGCCGAGGCACTAAGGAGTATCTTAAAACGAACCTAGAAGAGGATATATCCGACCCTCTACGTTACCGGATCTTGTATCTTGTTATTCACACAAAGAAAATAGCAAGCTCCGCCTCTATATCGACTATAGACAATTAAACGACATTACGGTAAAAAAGATATCCGTTACCACGTATCGATGAATTATAGAATAGACTAAGAAAAGCTAAATGCTTTACTAAGCTAGACTTAGGAAGGTTATTACCTCGTCCGGATAAAAGAGGTGAAGAATAGAAGACGGCTTTCCGAATAAGATTTAGATATTACAGGTATACGGTGATCTTTATTCGGACACTAATATACCGGCTACGTTCTGAGCCTAGTTAACGATATATACTATATTTAGACGTATTCGCACTAGCTAGCCTAGACGATATCCTAATATACTGGAAACGCTCAAAGAATATACTGAGTGCGTATATAAAGTCCTATAGGCACTAGAGATAGAACCTCGGATAGCCCCTAATAAGGCGAATAGTATATATAAGACTAAATACCTCGGGTTTATTATTACCTAGGATATATTAGTATAGACGAGAAGAAACTAGACGCGATAAGAGAATAGCCTACGCAAAAACCGTTAAAGAAGTATAATCCTTCCTTACTAACTTTTACGGAAGTTTATTACAGCTATACGAAGGTATTAGCTCCGCTTATAGATTTAACTAAAAAAGAATATAGATTTATATAGGGAGAAAGATAGTAGAATGCTTTCGACTTATTAAAACGAATATTTATAAAAGTACCGGTCTTAGGACTATTCCACCCTAACCTACCTATAACGGTAGAAACCGACATATCGGACTACGCTATCGGAGTAGTTTTAAGCTAGCTAGACGAGTAAGGTAGACTATATCCTATCGCGTATTATTCCCGAAAGATAATAGGTCTAGAAAGGAACTACGACGTCTACGATAAAGAACTCCTAGCTATCGTTACGGCCTTTAAAGAATAGAGACACTACCTCGAAGAAGCTAAGCACTAGGTTATAGTCTACTACGACTATAAGAACCTCTTATACTTTACTACTACGAAAGAACTAAACCGAAGATAGGTTAGGTAGGCTAAAGAACTAGCGTCCTACGATATAAAGATCACCTACCGAAAGGAATTAGAAAACGCCCGCGTAGACGCGCTAAGTAGAAGAACCGACTATATAGAAGGGAAGCTAGAACTATAACCGGCAATACTAGTAGAGTAGGGAGATAGGTCTTTTATACCCGATAAACGCTAGATCTCCGCTATATATAGAAGAAAGGAGAAACCCGATAGGTCGCTTACCCCGGCTAGGCTAGTAGCCTTAGCGATACGCCTAGAAAGCTACGAATAGGATCGCAAAATCCGAGAAGCCTACGCGGAAGACGCTACGGCACAAGAAATCGGAAATCTAGAAAACGACCCCCGAGTAACTAAAGACGTAGATGGAATAATCCTATTTTTAGGATTAATCTACGTCCCGGTAAAACTACGGGAGGAACTCGTAAAGGATATATACGAGGCCCCAGCGTATAGTTATTAAGGAACCGAGAAGACGATCGAGAGGATTACGAGAAATTACTACTTCCTAGGGCTTAGAAGGACAGTCTAACGAATAGTTACGTAATACGACCTCTATATTCGAAGTAAGGCGGCGAGATACGTACCCTACGGACTACTCTAGCTATTATTGGTACCTAAGCGCCCTTAGTAATCTATCTCGCTAGATTTTATTACGGATCTACCTAAGTCGGAAGAACTACTTACTAGAGTTAAGTACGATTTAGTACTAGTTATTATAGATAGAATAATAAAGTACGCGTACTACCTACTATACCTAAAGAAGGCAAACGCGGAAGATCTCGTATATACGTTTCTAAGAACTATCCTTAGCAACTACGGATTACTAGAAGAACTCGTATCGGATAGAGATAGACTATTTATATTACGATTCTAGTAGACTCTTACTAAATAACTCGGAGCGAAATATAGACTCTCGACTACGGTATATCCGTAAATAGACGGATAGACAGAACGGACTAATTAAACGCTAGAGTAATACCTACGCTATTACCTTAACTACGTATAAGATAACTAGGTAGAATTACTACCCCTAGCCTAGTTCGCGTATAATAGCTCTAAGGCATTAGTAATATAAGAATCGCCGTTCTACGCTAATTACGGTTACGAGCTATCGGCCTATAAAGAACTGATACCGAGTAAATTACTAGCCTAAAAGGGAATCCTTAAAGCCGACTAGCTAAAGATACTCTACGAATAGTTATACCTAGACCTAGAATTCGTAGCCCTACGAATAGGTAAATACTACGATAAGCGGCACTAGGAGGCACCGCAGCTAAAGAAGGGGGATAAAGTCTACCTCCTTAGAAAAAATATTAGAATAAGGCGGCCAAATAATAAGCTAGATTTTAAGAAAATAGGACTATTTAGGATCGAAGAAAAAATCGGGAAAGTTAATTTCCGCCTTAAATTACTAGAAACGATGCGGATATACCCCGTTTTTCACGTATTCCTCCTAGAACTAGCACTAAAGAACGCTAAAACCGTAACCTATACGGAAGAGATACTTCTAGAAAATCTAGACGCCGACAAAAACCGAGATTAGGAAGTAGAGAAAGTCCTTAATAGCGGCTATATCGACGGTTGATTCCGGTACCTTCTTAAATAGAAAGGAGAATAGGACGATATCTAGGAACCGCTAGAAAATTACGACGGATATAGACAACTTATTAATAAGTTCTATCGTCGAAACCCGGATCGACCAATACCGCCGACTCGTTAAATACAAAGGACCCAAAATCGAAATTAGAAAACGGAGACTACCGCGCCTAATCGACCGGCTCGGAGCTCTCGGGCGGCGTAGTAGTAGAACCAACGCTAGGCGACCCGACGAAACGGGACGGACCCGCAGTAGCGTTAGCTAAGACGTCGCTACGTATACGCTTTACTAATCGCTCCTCCTCGGCGTCCTTAGAGTTAATAGGATCCCCCGCCTCGCGAGCGGCCTCTAAACGATCCAGCTCCTTAAGATTCTTAACGGTCTACGCCTTCTTAGAAATTATTAGGCTCCTACGGCGGCGTAATAGGTCTCGCTACTTACGAATACGCTATAACCGGGCTATATTCTTCTAAAGAAGATCTAGCACCGCTTACTCCTCCGACTCGGCCTTATCGATGGCGCGCTTTAACCGGAAAACTACGGTAGTTAGCGTAAAGCTTCGAAAAACGGGAGAGGAACGAATAATTAGAATCCTCTAAGCCGCTACTATCATAGGCGGATAAGCCCCGACGAACGTATTCGCTATAACGTTTATAGCTAAGGTCTATTCTATAAACCACCTCTATCTCGCCCGGCTTACGACGGGCGTTCGCTAGCAAACACGCGGTGTAAGAAATAGGTATCCTCTTACTAAGAAGGTTAATTTTAGAGGCTAAAGACTTACGCTTAGCCTTCTAGAAGTTACGCTTACGCTTAGGAGGCATAACGGGACGAGACTTACGAAGAAGAAAATAAAGAAACGATAGAAACCTAAGATATAGGCCAAACGGAAGAATCTTCGGGCCGAAGATCCCTAAGGAGGGGGGTAGTATTACGAACCCTACGGGCTTTATAGCCGCGAGGGCCGCGAGCCCGTACGGGAAAAAGAGCCGTAAGGCCCTAAGAAGCCTACGTATAGCAGAGCCGCACTCCTTAAGCCCGCACGGGAAGACTAGGAACACGGGATAACGGTACGCACGGGAACGCTAGTAGGCAACAACGACTACCCGTACGGGAAGGACGCCTACGGGCGCAACAACTAGGAAAAGGGGCACGGGCCAACGTAGAGTCGTAGGGGACGAAGGACCGCACGGGCGGGAATTAAGAAAGCCGATAAGGATAAGAGTATAGCGGTAATATCGTCCGCTAGTACTAGTAGAAGTCGGATTCCCGAAAGTAGGCTTTAGCGCCCGAGTTACGTAAAACCTATAGGACCTATACGGGATTAGAACTAATCTAAACCTCTAATCTAAGGCTCTAATCTAATACTATAATCTCTAGATTGCTATAGCTTTCCTATAGTATATAGATATACTCGTTAGATAGTACTTTAACCCTCGTAGTTAACTTAAAGTTCTAATTCGATACTATATTAACTTAGAGGTAATAAGGCCTATCGAACTCCTATATCCCGTAACTTCTTATTCTATTATCGCTCCCCTTTCCTCGTCTTTAAGGTAAACCCTTCGACAAACCCGAACCTACTAGGTAACTCCGAAGCCTAGTAGTAGAGGCCCCGTCGTTATACTAGAGCCGCCTATAGAGGGGGTAGTAAAGAGAATAGTTATTAATATTAGGCTTAAGAGGATAATAGAAGGTATTTCTCTTTTATATATATTATATAATAGCGAGTATTAATTAAATCTTATTAACTAAACTCTAGTTAAACGCTTTACTATTATATATATATCTAGAAAGACCTATAGGCTATAGATATACTTTTTCGATAATAATTCTATAAAGATTTAAAATCTATATTTATTATTAATTACTATTATTAACTTCTAAGGCGTTATATATATAATAGGTCTCTAGTACTTTTAGAGCGTCTTCTTTATAGATTATAATCTAGTCTTAGAATAGAATTAGCTAGTAAAGACGAACTCTATAATCTCTTTTTATACTAGAAAGTTTATATAGAATACTACTAACGCGTCGCGTCTTATTATTATATTAACCCGATAGTTTATTATAATCGTCGAGCGGAGTAAGATAATATACGCTCTCTATCTTCTAAAGTATATACTATAACTAGTAATATCTACTTTCTAGAAGCTAAGTTAGCTACTAGCTAGTATATCTCTAGAAAAAGAAGAGAAAGAAGTCTAGATAAAAAAGAATCTAAATTCTAACTAGTCTATAGAATTTAAGTAGAGAGAGATATAGAAGACTAAACGCCGCTTAGTCGCCGTCTATACGCTTTACTCTAAAATAAACTAGCTATTAAATATAATTCTATAGCTAGTAGCGAGCCTCGCTAAGAAGAATAAGCTTCTAGCCTCCTATTAAAAAGACGAGAACGTCTTTCTAAATAAGTAGAATCTAATACTAGTATTATACTTTTAATATAACTATACTATTAAGTTAGAAGCTAATAAGATATTACTCTAACTTTCAATCTATAATCTTTTTTAGAAGGAGTTATAGATTCTCTACGAATATATTAACGGAGTTCTTATAAAAGAATAGATCTAACTAAGTAAGTCGTTCGTAGACGTACTCGTACTTTTTATATCTAAGGCGGATAATACTATACGCCTCTACGTTAACTTCCGCGGTCTAAACTATATTATAGTTAAAAACTAATATCTACTACTACTTATTAATACGCTTCTAAACTAGTTAAATAAGATAAAAATATTTACTAAGTTAGATCTACGCGATATATACTATTATATTTATATCTAAGAAGATAATAAATAGAAGACGGTCTTTAAGACGCGTTTTAGTTTATACGAATATAACGTTATACCGTTTAAGCTTGTAAACGCGTTAGCGACCTTTTAGTATTATATTTACGCGATATTAGAGTCGTTAGTAAATAGAATCTATATTATCTATTTAGATGATATTCTAATCTACTCTTTTAACGAACGCTAGTATATTACGAATATAAAGTAGATTCTTACTAGACTTTGTAAATAAAAGCTCTATTATAAGCTCTTTAAGTATATCTTTTATATAATATAAGTAGAATTTCTAGAATTTCTTATTACTTTTTAAAAAGTAGTTATAGACTTTAAATAGATTTAGATAGTCTAAGAATAGCTTAAGCCGATTTACTTTTACGATATCTAAGTATTTTTTAGCTTCGCTAACTTCTATAGAAGATTTATTTAGAGTTACTTAGAGATTACGCGGCCTTTATATTATCTACTAAAAGAAGCTATAGTATAACCTCTAAGCTCTTTATAGAAGAGACTTTAAAAGAGACTTATATAATAGTATCGCCCGTAATAATAGCTAGAGAAGACGTAATAAACGTTCTATCGTCTACGTAATACGTTCTTATAATCGTCTCTTCTTCGCTACTATAACTTTTTACTACTAGTACTTATTATAAATATATTAGATATAGTATACGCTAATATTCTTTTATAGCCGTATTAAGTATAAAATAGATAGACCTATTAGCTCTTAATAGCGTACTATAGTTAGAAGTTCGTAGAAGTAGAGCTTAACTATAATATATATAATAAGAAACTATTAGTAATAGTATAGTACTTTAAGAAATAGCGCTACTATCTTATCTACGTAATATAGATAATCCGCGTCTTATTAGATTATAATAATCTCCGCTACTTTATAACTACTAAAGCGCTATCTTTACGTTAAATATACTACGCTAAAGAGCTTACTAAGTTCGATTTCTAATCGAATATAAGCTAGATAAGATAAATTCTATAAACCCTCTCTTAAGATATTCGAATTACGTTAATAGCTTTAAAGATAATATTAAAAGAGTATATCTTAAAGCTATACTATTTACGTTATAATAAAAGTTATAAATAAAAAAGTCTAGAGAGACTTTTAATACCGCTACGCTAGTAGAAGTATTAGAGCTTAAACCGCGCTTTTTTAGTAAAAAACTAGCTACTTCTTCTAGAATCTAATCGACTAAGAATATTCTAGCCGTACTTAGCTACTAAGTCGATAATAGTAACTTTCTTATATTTAATATCGCTAGTATCGCGATAGTATTTACTAGTATAGGCTTAACGTAAAGTCTTATACTATAATAAGATATAATAGTAGCTATACTCGCTAAAATAACGTATATTAAGCCTCTAATATTTCTTTTTAAGTTAATCTAAATAGTCTAGACGTAAGACTCGTTCTATAAACCTATTTAGAAAGCGCTAGAAGAACGCTAGAGAGTTAGACTAGTAGATTTCTATCTTAATAAAAAAAGGCGTTCTATAATAGAATAAACGAGTTATTATCTCTAACTATATACTTCTAAAGAAGAAAATCCTCTTATAAAATTATAATAACTAGCTAGCGGGATACTATAATATTAACTATATAGAGAAGGTTATTTATAGGAAATACGACTAGACTAATCTTTATAGAGACGTCTACTTATATATCTAATCGTATAATATATACTAAAGATATAAAAGCTATCGATATAAATTATATAGTAAACTTTAACTCTTATTTATTCTTAGAAAGGCCTAGCGTTACTACTTAATAGATTTTATTATAGATCTATCTAAGTTAATTAACTTTTATAGTAACGTCTATAATATAATACTAGTAGTAGTAGACTACTTTACTAAGTATATCTACTATCTTTTTATTTATAAGATAATTAACGTAACTACGCTAGAAGAACTTCTAGAGTACTATATCTTTTTACGGGCTAAGATACTAGATAGTATTATATTAGATAAAAGAAACGTCTTTACTAGTAAATACTAGTAAATCTTTTACTTCTATCTAGCTATTAGACGTAAGATAAGTACCGCTTTTTACTTATAAACGAATAGATAAATAGAATATTAAAACTAAGAGCTTATGTTACGCCGGGACTCTTTCTGGGGGAGTCGAGGCGCGTCGTCAGGCAGCTTGGGCTTTCTAGGGGCCAATACAGTGGTAGGCAGGGGAGGTTCGTACAATAGTAGGGTAGGAATCAATTGACAAGTTGACCACGAGGGTCCTAACTACGATAAATGAGTGTGGTCTATATACATGGAGTGATCGGTACGATCAGTAGTGATCTGTAATGTTAACCCACTGATCAGTACTGATCGGTGGTCCGAGCTTTGCTGAGCGAGTGTGCGGTGGTCTGGTGCATCAGTGTCGGTAGGTATTCTGCCGAGTTAGGCCCCGAGTTGGTCACGTGGGCGGTGAGTAGTCGTAGGGTTTCGTTATCCGCCTTTCTGGGCGACTGTGCCGTAACAGCTTAAGTTATATTTAAGAATCTTTATCTACTAAAAATAGTTTAACTAGATCTATCTACTATCTAGCGCTTTATTTACGTATAATAGTAAGGTATATTCGACGATAAAAATATTCTCTATTAAGCTCGCTCTAGAAGTACCGCTAAACTTCTCTAACGGCGTTCTAAGACGAGATATAACGAAGGGAAAAAATAGTAGTAAAAGTCTTAATAATCTCGTATTAAGAGTAATAGCCGCTTAAAGCTATATCCGCTATCTATAAGAAATCTACGTAAAAGCAATAAACGCTCTATGTTTTATCTAAAAGACCTAGATAAAATACTATAATCGCTATTAGCTAGCGAAGTAATTTATAGTTAGTAATAAAGTTCTACTCTTAGCTTATAATATTTATATAAAGCGACTCTATAAGAAATTTAATTTTAAGTACTTTAAGCTATTCCGTATTCTAAAATATATTAGAAAAGTAGCCTATAAGCTAGACTTCTTAATAGCTATATCGCGGTTCTACTTAGTCTTCTATATATCTCTATTTAAGAAATACTCTATTTAACTAAGGTTTTAGCTTCTAGTAATAGAAGAGCTAAAAGACGGCGAATAGTAAAAGATAGAAGTAATTATAGTCTACTACTAAAGAGCTAGTAGCGCGTAGTATCTTATTAAATAAAAAGGCTAGCCGACTAAGTATAATAAGTAGAAGATTAAGAGTAAATTTAATAATTACTAGAAGTTACTATAGGCGTATAAGAAGCGATATCTAAATATAAGAATAACGCGGCCCTCGCGTAAATAGATAAGATTACTAATAGACGAAATCGATTCTCTAACTAAGCCGATAAGAAAAGATAGTACGGCGAAAGAATCTTCTAAGAAAGACTTAAGGCGGCCTCCTAACGCGAGAAATAAGCGTAGAGCGAAGTAAATCTAGGGGGTAGAACTTTAGCGGTAGAAAGAGCTAGTAGAAAGCTAATAAGACGGTAGAATAGCGAGGAAGTATTATTAGTTATTAAAAAACTCTTCTATTTCTTATATCTCTTATATTAGTATAGATAATATTCTAGTACTAAGTAGAGATTATAATAGTTAGTTTTAATAATATATTAAGTATAGAGTAATCTTAAATAAAGTTATCTATTAATTACTACTAAATAAACGCTAGAAAAATAAATAAAACTTTTATAAGAATATAACTAAAAGAAAAAAAAAAGAAGAGAATCTATAATACTAAATACTATAACCCGCTATAAAAATATAGTTAAGAAGTAAGGTAATCCTAATCTATAATAATAAAAAAAAAATATCTCTATATTATATTCCTATATTATATCTAGCGTAATATTTAAAACGTTTTAAATAATAGAAAGAACGCTAGCCGATCTAGATACTTCTTTTTAAAGTTATAATTAATCGTTAGATTATTAATAATACGCCGACTAATTAAGTTATAATTCTTCTATAAAATACTATAAATTAGTATAAGCTATCTATAAGCGTATTAAAAATATTTTATTTAATATTAGGCGAGATTAAGCTACTAGCTTATAACTTAATTATAAGAGTACGTCGCTATATCGTCTTTACTTTAAATCTAGTTAGCTACTATATAAGATTAGAATATATAAACGCTATAGATCTTCTAAATATACGCTAATACGCTACTAACGTCTTAACTAATATAGAAAATATTATCGCCCGCTAGCTAGACGCTAAGAAAGACGTAGTCGCGAATAAAAAAGAATATATTTAACGCCCGGTAGAACTAGAGGGGAATCTAGAAAAAAAAAGAGAATTCTTAAGTTAGCTAACGAATCTAAACGATCTAATAGTAAGTATTATATATCTTATTATAACTCTTACTATAATAAACGTAGCGGAAGTACTTTAAAAGTATTCTATAGTCGTATATAATAAATAGACGTTTTATCTACTTACTAATAGCCTTACTAGCCTTCTTAGTATTATTTTACTACTATAGATAACGTATATAAACGGGCGCGTATAGATTAAACTAGAGGGCGAGGTTTAGTAAATTAGCGAGGTTAAGAACTCGCTACGAGATAGACTTATTGCTAAGATAGTTAATATAAGTCTAGCTAGACTCTAATACTAAGCTAGTTAGTAAAATAGCCTAGTAGAAATTCTTAACCTCTATCTCTATCTTAATAAAAAGTAGAATACCGCTACTAAATATTATGAACCCCCTAGACGATAGTCTCGTACGGGTAATATTCTCTAAAGAATAGAAATTCTTATAAAAGAAAATCCCGTAGGAGAATAACTCCCTTAGAGAAACGGTTTCTATATAAGAAGAATAAAAGGCTATAGTTATAAGAGACTACGGCCTAGCGGTATAATACTCTCTTAATAAAAATTGCGAGTAGAATCTAGAAAACTAGTAAAAAGATACGTTACGTAATAATAAATAAGGCGAATATTACTATCGTTTAGCTAAGAAGATTAGAAGTCGGATTCTAAAAAATAAGCCTTAACGCTTAAATTATATATAAGACCTACTTCTAGATCTTTAATAATCTAAGGCTAACTCTTTTAAATTACTATCGATTTAAGCCCTACTAGATTATAGAAGATTTAGATACTATATTAGATTATTATAGCTTTTCTATAGTATATAAATATACTTACTAAATAGTATTTTAATCTTTATAGTTAAATTTAAAGTTCTAATTTAATACTATATTAACTTAGAGATAATAAGACCTACTAAACTCCTATATTATATAACTTCTTATTCTATTATTACTCTTCTTTTCTCGTCTTTAAGATAAACCCTTTAATAAATCTAAACCTACTAGATAACTCTAAAGCCTAGTAGTAGAGGCCCCGTTATTATACTTTAACTACTATCCTTATAGAAAAGAAAGCGATTTAATTAGAAAATAGAAAGTATTTTCTTACTCTAGAAAGTACTAATAGTATTAGCTATTATAGCGGACGTATCTAGTAGTAAGCATATATAAAAGACGTAGAATATTCTAGACTCGTAGTAATTACCGCGATATAATACGATAGTAGGAAATTAATACTCTAATATATTAACTAACGAGAAGCTACTTAATATAATCCTAGAACTTTAAAATAAAAACGTAATTCTATATACTTAGCTTATCTAGATATTAGCTCTACTACTAGCTACTAAGATTAAGGTTTTAAAACTAGACCTATACTATAAAGACTAAAAGAAGATCTAAGCCTTTATTACGTAGCTAAATAACTATATATACTTTATATACGATAACTTCGCTAGCCCCGCCGAATAAGTCTTATACGCTAGTACCTATCTTAAAAAATCGGCGAAATAATAGTTCTAATCTTTTAAGCGGGAATACTAGAAGAAACCCGTATATCTATAGTTTAAAGTAACCTTAATAATCTTTAGTAACTATCGAAACTTTATAAAGTAGCTTAAGATAGTCTTTAGCGGCGTTAATAAGAACCGTCTAGCTACTAGGACTCTTATAAGTCTAAAATAGAAAGAAATAGTATAGAACTATATAGCTAAATTCTAAGACGTAGTATATCTCGTAAATAGGTACTCTAATCTTACGCTACGTATCTTCTACTACTAAGGACTAAGAAACGAGATTAAAGAAGCTATAACGTACTATAAGAAACTAGAAAATCTTAATAATATAATTAAGCTAGCTTTATTTATAGATAAGCGTCGTATAGAGAGGTAGTTTAATAAGAAAGAATATAACGCTAATATCTTAAGGTAAGCTAGGCCTCGCTATACTTAGAAAGAAGGCGATACTATAGAAATAGATAATATAGTCTAATAGGATAAAAATAGAAATAAAAAGAACGGTAATAATAGAGATAAGAAAAGAAAATAGAGTAAAAAAGAAAAAGAGCTCTATAAGAAGGGACTATATATTCGATATAAAGATAAATAAAGCGTAGAATATAAATATTTAAAGAGAGAGTTATAGAAAGTAGTAGTAGCTATCTAGAAATAGAAGGCGCTACGAGAAATCGCTACTATAAAGATAGTAGACTATATAGCTCTAAGCTAGATAGCGTACTATAACGATAATTATACTATCTACTAGAGCGATAAGAACGCTACGAGGTAGTATTCTAGTAAGCTATAACGACTTAATATAATACTCCGAAAATTAAAAGAGGCTACGAAGAAAGATATTAAAAGATACTTTCTAGCCGACGAAGACCTTATAAATAGCGAAATTAAAGAACTATACGATAGTATACTAGAGTCTAGTAAGATAGAAACTATTAGATAATAGTAAGATTAGACTATATTTAACTAGATTGCCGAATACTTAAACTAGTATAAAGATATAAGAAATATTAAATCCGGTTATATTCTTATAATCTATTAGATCCTTAGATTAAGAATAGATTTACTACCGTAATAGTACTAGATAAAGAATAGGAAACTTAGTTTATAATTCTTTAAGAACGACGTATAGTATCCCTAAAAGAAATTACTATTAAAAATAGCTAACGAGATAGTATTCTAGCTTAAAGAAGAAGTCTAGAAAATATAGTAGTAACGAGACTTTACGTCTCTACGCGATATAGCCTATATTCTCTACCGTTATAGTATAGCTACGCGGAGTTACGATACCCTATAATAGATATCCGACGAAAAATATAGTAAACTAACCTTCTAGTACTAGATACGTAATAGATAGATCTACTAAAGACGTAAGATTAAGTAAAGATAATAGACTTAATAGAAGAATATCTTAATTCTAGTTAAAGAATAGAATAAGTATATACGCTATAAGATATTAAAAAACTAGACGGCTTTTCTAGCTAAAAACTTTAGAAGAAGCTAGTATAAAGGTCTCTTAACTAAGTTATATACTTAATATCGAACGGAATATCTTATAAATAGAAAGAACTTAAAACGCTATTAGAAGTACTAGTTATAATTAAAGAAACTATTATATTAGTAATAATCGATAATAGAGCGTAAGAAAATTTCGTAGATTCTAAATTTCTTAGAAAGAACGACTTACTATTCTAATCTAAAAAACGCTTCTATAAACTAGATACGTTCGATAGGTTATTAATAGAATACGATAAGAGCTAGATAAGAATTAAGACTAGTTAGATACGAATAACTCTTAGAAATTATAAAGAACGAATTAATCTAGACGTAATAGTAAGCTTAAACTACGATATTATCTTTAGAATATCCTAGTTAAAAACCTACGATCTATATATTAGCTAGAGTACGAGAATTATAACGTTTCTAAAAGATAACTATAAGCGATATCTTGCGAACCTTAAGATAAAAAAGCCGGAGAGCTAGAGCTAAGAGCTAGAACTAGAGAGCTAGAGCTAGAAGCTAGAGCTAAAAAGCTAGAGCTAAGAGCTAGAGCTAGAGAGCTAGAGCTAGAAGCTAGAGCTAGAGAGCTAAAGCTAAAAACTAGAGCTAGAGAGCTAGAGCTAAAAGAGCTACGAACTAGAGCTATCTAAAGAATATTTAATAGAGGCTAAGAGAATATCTCTTAATATTCTACTACGTATAAAAAAATAAGAAGAATAAGCTTATACTATTTACGTTAAGCCTAGCTTAGAATAAAAACGCCGAATTATAGTATAGATTAGAAAGCGAATCTTAAAAGTTAAGAATTCTTAGCTACTTAAAGAAGACTATTTAAAGCGAATTTATAAGAGATATAGTACGCTAGATAGAACTCTTAACTAGATACGCGTAACGAAAAATACTATAAAACTAGAGAAAGTACTCCTAAAATTCTAGAGATACGCCAAATTATTTTAAAAAAGAGGTAAAGAATTATTACTCGAGTATAAGCTATAGAACTATAAAATACCCCTATTATTAGAAACGTAGCTCGCGTTTAAGTCTATCTATTCTCTTTTTAAGAACGAGGCTAAAATACTAAGAGAGTATCTTAAAACGAATCTAGAAAGAGAATATATTTAACCCTCTATATTATCGACTAGGTACTCTATCTTATTCGTACTAAAAAAAATAGTAAGCTCCGCCTCTATATTAACTATAGGTAATTAAATAATATTACGATAAAAAACCGATACTCGTTATTACGTATCGATAAATTATAGAATAGACTAAGAAAAGCTAAATACTTTACTAAGCTAGATCTTAGAGAAGGTTATTATCTCGTTTAGATAAAAGAAGATAAAGAATAGAAAACGGCTTTCTAAATAAGATTTAGATATTACGAGTATATAATAATACTATTCGGCCTTACTAATATACCGGCTATATTCTAGAGTCTAGTTAACGATATACTATAATCGTATTTAAACGTATTCGTACTAGCCTATCTAGACGATATCTTAATATACTTAGAAACGCTTAAAGAATATACCGAGTACGTATATAAAGTTCTATAGATACTAGAGAAATAGAACCTTTAAATAGCCCCTAATAAGAGCGAATAGTATATATAAAAAACTAAGTACTTTAGGTTTATTATTACTCTAGAATATATTAGTATAGACGAGAAGAAACTAAACGTAATAAGAGAATAGCCTATATCGAAAACTATTAAAGAAGTATAATTCTTTCTTAGCTTTACTAACTTTTACTAGAAGTTTATTTTAAACTATATAAAGATATTAGCCCCGCTTATAAATCTAACTAAAAAGGAATATAGATTTATATAGAGAGAAAGATAATAGAATACTTTTAACTTACTAAAATAAATATTTATAGAAGTACTAGTCTTAGAACTATTCTACTCTAATCTATCTATAACGATAGAAACTAACGTATTAGACTATATAATTAGAGTAGTCTTAAGCTAGCTAGATAAGTAAGATAGACTATATTCTATCGCGTATTATTTTTAAAAGATAATAGAACTAAAAAAAAACTATAACGTTTATAATAAAGAACTTTTAACTATTATTACAACCTTTAAAGAGTAGAGATATTATTTTAAAGAAGTTAAGTACTAGATTATAGTCTACTACGACTATAAGAATCTTTTATACTTTACTACTACGAAAGAACTAAACTAAAGATAAGTTAGATAGGCTAAAGAGCTAGCGTTCTATAATATAAAGATTATCTACTAGAAGGAATTAGAGAACGCTCGCGTAGATACGTTAAGTAGAAGAGCCGACTATATAGAAAAAAAGCGAGAACTATAGCCGGTAATACTAGCGGAATAGAAAGATAGGTCTTTTATATCTAATAGGCGCTAGATCTCCGCTATATATAGAAGAAAGAAGAAACTTAATAAATCGCTTATCTTAGTTAGACTAGTAGTCTTAGCGATATACCTAGAAAGCTATAAATAGAATTATAAAATCTAAAAAGCCTACGCGGAAGACGCTACGATATAAGAAATTAGAAATCTAAAGAATAACCTCCGAGTAACCTAAGACGTAGAAGAAATAATTCTATTTTTAGAATTAATCTACGTCCTAGTAAAACTACGGAAGGAACTCGTAAAGAATATATACGAGGCCCTAGTATATAGTTATTAAGAAACTAAGAAGATAATTAAGAGGATTATAAGAAATTATTACTTTCTAGAGCTTAGAAGAATAGTCTAGTAAATAGTTACGTAATACGACCTTTATATTCGAAGTAAGGCGGCGAGATACGTACTCTATAGACTACTTTAGCCGCTACTAATATCTAAGCGTCCTTAATAATCTATCTCGCTAGACTTTATTATAAATCTACCTAAGTTAGAAGAACTATTTATTAAAGTTAAGTATAATTTAATACTAATTATTATAGATAAAATAATAAAATACGCGTACTACCTACTATATCTAAAAAAGATAAATACGAAAGACCTTATATATACGTTTCTAAGAATTATTCTTAGTAACTATAAGTTACTAAAAGAACTCGTATTAAATAAAGATAAACTATTTATATTATAATTCTAGTAAACTCTTACTAGATAACTTAAAGTAAAATATAAGCTCTTAACTATAATATATCCGTAAATAGACGGATAAATAGAACGGACTAATTAAACGCTAGAGTAATATCTATACTATTACCTTAACTATATATAGAATAACTAGATAGAATTACTACTTCTAGCTTAGTTCGCGTATAATAGCTCTAAGATATTAGTAATATAAGAATCGCCGTTCTACGCTAATTACGGTTACGAGCTATTAGCCTATAAAAAACTAATACTAAGTAAATTACTAGCCTAGAAAGGAATTCTTAAAGCCGACTAATTAAAAATACTCTATAAATAGTTATATTTAGACCTAGAATTTGTAGCTCTATAAATAGATAAATACTACGACTAGCGGTACTAGGAGATATCGTAGCTAAAGAAGAGAGATAAAGTCTACCTCTTTAGAAAAAATATTAGAATAAGGCGACTAAATAGTAAGCTAGATTTTAAGAAAATAGGACTATTTAAAATTAAAGAAAAAATTAGAAAGGTTAATTTCCGCCTTAAATTATTAGAAACGATATAGATATACTTTATCTTTTATATATTCCTTCTAGAACTAGTACTAAAGAACGCTAAAACCGTAATCTATATAGAAGAAATACTCCTAGAAAATCTAAACGCCGATAAAAACCAAGATTAGAAAGTAGAAAAGATTCTTAATAGCGACTATATTAATAGTTAATTTCGATATCTTCTTAAATAGAAAGAAGAATAAAACGATATCTAGAAACTACTAGAAAACTACGATAAATATAAATAACTTATTAATAAGTTCTATCGCCGAAATCTAGATCAACTAATATCGCTAACTCGTTAAAAATAAAGAACCTAAAATTAAAATTAGAAAATAAAGACTACCGCGTCTAATTAACTAGCTCGGAATTCTTAGATAGCGTAGTAGCGAAACTAACGCTAGACGACCTAATAGAATAGAATAAACTAGTAGTAGCGTTAGTAGAGACGTTACTACGTATACGCTTTACTAATCGCTTCTTCTCGATATTCTTAGAGTTAATAAGATTTCTAGCCTTATAGACCGCCTCTAAATAATTAAGCTTCTTTAACTCCTCTATAGTAGAAGTCTTCTTCGCGATTATTAGGCTTCTACGCTTTCTTAAAAGCTTCTTCTATTTTCGCGCCTAATCTAGACGCGCTATTATAGCCTAAATAGTCTTTAAAGCCTTCGCTTTATTCTACTCCGCCTTATTTAAAGCCCGTCGTATACGTAGAACTAAGAAAATTAGTAAG
This sequence comes from Neoscytalidium dimidiatum, assembly GCA_037367355.1. Lineage (NCBI taxonomy): Eukaryota > Fungi > Ascomycota > Dothideomycetes > Botryosphaeriales > Botryosphaeriaceae > Neoscytalidium > Neoscytalidium dimidiatum. The sequence continues at coordinate 2,992 of JAVSCG010000020.1, read as the reverse complement.
ATAAAAGATAAAGAGGTAAGGAACTTATAATTTAAATAATCTAACCTAGTAGTATCGTAAGTAGACTTATTCTTACGTACGTACTCTCTATAACGAGAATAAGACCTATCTATCTAGTAAATAATAAAAGATAGATTGCCCTCCTCTTTATTAAAATTTAATAATAAATAAGAAGAATAAAAGAGAGGTATATTCTTACTAAAAAGATTGATCTCGTTATCTAAATCTATACGCTTAGTATATTAGTTATTACGCTTTCGCTTACGAGAGTTAGTCGATATAGTAAAAAACTTATAGAAGAAAAAAATAAGAAAACGCGAACCTAAGATATAGACGAACGAATAAATCTTTAAGCCGAAGATTCTTAAGGGGAGAGATAGTATTACGAACTTCTTAGACGATAGTTCCGTACGGATAATATCTTCTAAGAGATAGAAACCCTTACGAGAAGAAATCTTATAGGGGAATAACTTTCTTAGAGAAATAATTTCTATACGAGAAGAATAAAAGACTATAGTTATAAGAGACTACGATCTAGTAGTATAATACTCCCTTAATAAGAGTCGCGAATAGAATCTAAGAAACTAATAGAAAGACACGTTACGCGATAATAAATAAGGCGAATATTACTATTATTTAGCTAAGAAGATTAGAAGTTAAATTCTAGAAAACGAGTCTTAGCGCTTAGATTACGTATAAGATCTACTTCTAGATCTTTAATAATCTAAGGCTAATTCTTTTAGATTATTATCGATCTAAGCTCTATTAGATTATAGAAGATCTAGATACTATACTAGATTATTATAGCTTTTCTATAGTATATAGATATACTTACTAGATAGTACTTTAATCTTCGTAGTTAAATTTAAAGTTCTAATTTAATACTATATTAACTTAGAGATAATAAGGCCTATTAAACTTCTATATTATATAACTTTTTATTTTATTATTACTTTCCTTTCCTCGTCTTTAAGATAAATCCTTCGATAAATTCGAATCTACTAGGTAACTCCGAAGCCTAGTAGTAGAGGCCCCGTCGTTATACTAGTCTACTAAAATCTCCTCTCTATCGAATCGTCTATTTATAAATATAAGCTCTTCGTCTCTCTATTAACTTTTTATCTACTATACGATTCTTATAGAAACTATATAAGCTCTAGTAGAGATAGTAAATTACTATTCTAATTTATAGAAGAATAAATCTTTAGCTATAAAGATTTCTATTAAGGATTATATAGAAATACCGCTAAAAGAGAATTAAAGCGAATTAATAAAATTAGCTATAAAGATTTATCTACTATTAGTAAAAAAGAGAGAAATTATTAATAAAGTCTTTAATAAGTTTTATAACTAAGAAAAGTTAAGCTAGACGAGAAAATATACTATCTTTAACTTTCTAGTCTTTATAGTATAAAGATAGATTAGAAAAAATAACGCCTAGATAGAGAAGTCTAGAGTAGTAGTAGATATCCGCGGCCTTAATAGAATTTTATAGAAGGACTTATATCTAGTTTTAAGTTAGAATAATATTATTAACGCGATATAAAAGTATTAATATATTATAGTTATTAACGTAATATTCTTCTTTTACTAATAGATAGTAAAAGAAGCCGACTATTATAAATTAATAATTAATTTATATCGCGGTTAAGAATCTTTTAACGTAGCGATTATAGATTATATTAACTTAGTATTATATGTCTAGAGATAACTAGACGTAATTTTAAGAGAATATCGTATCTTCTATAGAGTCTATATTAACGACATTATAATATATAGTCGTATATTATAAGAATACCTAGAATACCTTAATAAAATCTTTTAAAAGCTAGACTAAATTAAAATTAGCCTTATATTAAAGAAGAGTTTTATTAGATACCTATATATAATACTACTAGAATAGAGAGTTAATACTTTTAGACTAGACTTAATAAAAGAACGTACTAAGACTCTTATAAAGATATTATTTTCTAAAACGTTTAAGAATTTAGAGTACTAGATTAGCGTAACTAGATTTTTATAGAGTAAAATTTCTTATTACGCCGCTATTATTAAGCTCTTAATAGACTATAAGATAGCCTTACTAAAAGTAAGCTCTAAGAAGAGTAACGCAAGAAAGATATTTACTAAGCGAATAAAAGTCGTTCCGCTAGAAGAATAAAGAGCGATATATAAAGCTATTTAAGCGTATCTAAGAAATCCTCTATAGCTAGTATATTATAATCTAAACTATAGATTATATATAGATATTAACGCGTTAAAACTTAGTATAGACGCTTTAGTATACTATATAAAGGAAGATCTAGATTCTATCGTATTTAACGAAAAAGTCTAATTATAGAAAGATATAAAAATTTAACTAATTATATTCCTCTCTAAAGTACTAAAGTTAGCTAAAATATAATATTAGTTTATAGAGCTTAAAGTAGCCGAAATAGTATAGACCTTATATAAAATTAAGTATTTAATATATATAGATCTAAAATAGAATATATACTTCTTTATAAATTACTATACAATAATATTTATCGCTTAGTATTATAATCTATAAACGATATTAGCGATAGATAAGATAAATCTAAAGCTAGTTATAGCTAGCTAGTATATCTTCTAATTTAAATTTAAAGTTTTATATAGGCCTAGCTATACGTATCTAGTACTAAATATACTAAGTCGCTTACTTATAAAGCTAGATTAAGCGTAAGATAATAATATATTAGAAATTCTTAATCTAACTAATATCTTTATAATTATAATAGTTAAGCTATTAAACGAGTTTAAATATAAGATCTAATAAAATTATAATATTAACCTATATTAGATTCGTATTTAAAACGTATTAATAGTAATTTAGAAGACGGACTAAGTAGATATAAAAGTAAGAGCTAAGTATTAAAGCTATTAAGTAAATTAAGATTTATAGAAAAGACCGCGCGTAGATAATAAATTTAAGCTATATAATTAGCGAAATTAAAAGTAAGGTAATTAGTAA
>JAVSCG010000019.1:0-20000 GCA_037367355.1 Neoscytalidium dimidiatum | reverse complement strand
AAGGAAAGAGTAGAGGGTAAGCCCTCGGATTAGCTAGTATTAGTACGAGTATCCCTCGTATACGATTCGTATACGTCTCGCGCGGTTAGGATAGTAGCCCTAGAGGTGTTTTCTATAACCCCCCGTGCCCGTAGTTTTTACTATAACGTAGGTAGTATAGCGTCTAGAACCGCCTTCTTTTCGACCTCTTTAAAACCTAATATATAGTCGGGCCGCCGGCTAAGAGGGTCTACTAGATTCGAAGCCCCCGGCTTATATTTAATCTCGAAGTCGAACCGCGCTAGCTTTTCGATATAGCGTATCTATCGGCTCGTAAGGCTTTTAGTAGTTATAAAGTACTTAAGATTATTATAATCGTAGAGTACGCGTATAGCGTAGGGAGCGTATACGAGATAATATCGCTATAGTTAAAAGCCGGCTACGATTATAAGAAGTTTCTTATCGTAGATATTATATCTTACCTCTACCTCGGTAAGCTTCCGGCTATAGTAGATAATAGGCAACTAGTACTTTTAGTTACCCTCCTATATATAGGACTAAAGTAGGATACCTTCGATAGCGAAGTCTAACGCATCCGTAATTATTATTAGCGGAAGCTCGGAGTTAAAATAACGAAGTACTAGCCCCTACGTAAAGGCGGCTTTAAGCGTACGAAAAGTATACGCCGCGGCGTCGGTCTACTAGAAGGGGAGGTACTACTTAGTAGAGCTCTTCCGCGTAGAGCGTTTCTTCGCGTTTACGTCCGGCGGCCGCTAAGTCTTCCGTAGAAAGTTATTAAGAGGCTTTACGATAGACGAGTAGTTCTATATAAAGCGTCTATAGAAGTTAGTAAAGCCTAAAAACACTTAAACGCCTCGATACGAGATAGGCTCCGGCTATTCTTAAATAGTCCTAACGCGTTCCTAGTCTATAGTAATACCCTAGGGGGTTATAATAAATTCTAGGAACTTAGTCCTAGTAGTATAGAAGGTATATTTAGATAACTTAGCGTATAAGTTCTAATCGCGGAGGCGTTATAGTACTACGCGTATATATTATACGTATTCCTTTTCGTTCTTTAAGTAGATAAGGATGTCGTCTAGATAGACGACGTAGATAGTATCTACGAGGCTACCTAGCGCTTAATAGATATAGCTTTAAAAGATAGCGGGCGCGTTAGCTAGGCTAAAAGATATAACGAGGTATTTAAAGAGGCCGTAGCGCGTCTTAAATACGGTTTTCTACTCGTCGTCCTTACGAATACGGATTCTATAATAGGCGTTACGTAGATTAAGTTTAGTAAAGACTTTCGTATAAGATATACGATCTAATAGTTTACTAATAAGAAGTAAGGAATAGCGATTTTTAATTATAATCTTATTAAGGCCCCTATAATCGATATATAGCCGTATAGTCCCGTTAGGCTTAGGGACGAAGAGGATAGGCGCGCTAGTAGGGGACTTACTAGGCTTAATCCAGCTCTTTTTAAAAGCTTTATCTAGGTACTCTCGAAGAATCTAAAGCTCGCGGGGCGATAGATTATAGATAGATATTTACGAAGGAGAAGTTCTATCTAGTAATTTAATAGCGTGGTTATACTTAGTATTAGGGGCGAGTATACTAGCTAACTCGTCTAAAAAGACGTCTAAAAGGTCCGCGTAATACGAAGGTAACTACTTAGTAGGAGTACTTACCGCGGCTACTATAAGGGATACTCTAATAGGGCTAAGACTAGGGTGCGTATCGTATACGAGGGCCGCGCGGCGCGCGGCTGCGTACCTCGTAAGCGTCGCTTAAGGTACTAGAAGGTACTCTAAGTTTCGGTTACCTCCGCCCTATATTTCTAGAACGTTCTCCGGGGTAAGTGTCGGTTTCTAATAGAGGTAATATACTTTCTCGCCTTTCTTAAGGTCGGCGAGAAAGTCTTCGGGCGTCTATAGGTAGATATACCGGAAAGGGTTATTAGACTAAGTAAAGATATCGGTTAAGAAGTTAAATAACGGCCCTACGTTTCTAAACTAGTTTATACCTAGAATAGTATCGAAGCCGATAATATTAGCGTCCTAGAAGGGTAGCGCTTTAGTCGTACGCTACTTACCGGTACTATCGGTAACCGTTATCGAAAGTCGATAGTAGTTATACGTAGTAACCGGGGTATTATTTACCGCGCTTACGTCGAGCTTAAGAGTTAGGTTTAAGAGAAGTACTTATACTCTTTAAACGGTATATTAGGCTATTAGATTTATTATAGAACCCGTATCTAGTAAGGCCTTTAGGATATATACTCCGTTAGATAAGTATACGAGAATATTAGTAACGATTCTTAAGTCGAAGCCGTTATTATACGGTCTTAGCGGTAGCTAGTCTAGGGCGGCTACTAGAGTCTTTCTTTTCCCGTATCGCCGTTCTTTCTAGTAGCGTTAACTCGCTAGTTATCCTTCTTATAGAAATCTCCTCCTCTATAGAGATAGGTACGTCCCTTATACGAGGAGCCTACGGTAGGGGCGCGCTTAGGCTCCGTAGAGCTAGCGCTTCAAATAGAACCTCTTAATCGATACTTACCGCGGCCTCGGGAAGCGGACCTACTACTCTAGTTAGACTCGCTCGAAGCTACGTTACTATAGGCGTATTTACGAGTTAAGTAGTCCTTCTTAGGTGGACTATTAGCGTCTTTTACGAGAGCCTAGAGGTCTATAATAGACTTAAGACGTAAGATAACTTTATAGAAGTCCTTAAGCGTCGTTACGTTATATAAGTAGTTACCTCGAAGGAGCTCCTTACGATAGGCGTCTAAAAGACGCGAGTAGTAGAAGTCTATTAGAAGTACTTCGTCGAGAATCTCGTACGAAAGCTACTTTATTAGACTTTCGAGTCGTATACGAAGCGCCTAGTACTTAGTACTAGGGCGTATCGTTACTTTCTAGAAGTTTAGAGTATTATCGAATCTATATATAGCGGGGTCTTTAATAACATCCTAAATAATATAAATAAACTTATTATATAGAAGGTCGCCCTTTTTACTATCCTCTAACCGCTAGTATACGAGGTTAGTAAGGTTAGTATACTTTTTAAGGCTACGGAGGGCCTAGCGGGTTCGCTCTATATAGTTATAATTACTTATATATATAAGGGCGAAGATATTTTAGACCTTACGGTTCTAAGCCTCGAAGGCGGACTATATTACCGTCTCTAAGATAGGTGTTTAGTATTTTTATAGGCGCTCGTATACCTTATTAAAGGTGCGTATCGCTTCGAATACGCCGAAGATACGAGTCGCCTACGTATCGGGTTTAGATAGCTTACGGCGTATAAGTATAATACGATTCTATAAAGCGTCGATTATTTAGTTCGACTATTAAATTTCTTCTATAGTAACGCCTAGGTTCGTATTAAGGAGCCTATCTAGTTTAGCTTATAGTTACTCGATACGTTTTTTACAACTTAGGAGTTCGTTAGTAGTCCTCTCTACGTTACTTTCGATTATTAGATCTACTCTAGAAGTAAGAATACTAGAGGGGGTACTATTCGTAGAATTCTCGCCCGCTATACGTAAGGTATTCGTAAGGGGTACGCTACTTCTCGGGTACGAGGAGAAGCGCGTATCGACTATCTTAAACCGGCTATTTAAGAAGAAGAATTCGAATATAAGAACTAGATATAAATAGGGAGTTTAAGAATAGTATAAGAGGGTCTCTATTAGGTAATAGACGAATTCTTAGGGGATTTAAGGGGCCCGTTAGGCGGGACTTATATATAGGCGAGCGGTAAGCGAGATTACGTAACCCGTATAGGCCGCGCTAGGACTTCGTATAGGAGCCGATAGCTCCTCGTATATAAGTAGTAGGGAGTCCTATATTCGGAGTCCTTATACGTTCTTATTCTAAGCTAGACTTAACGTAGACGATATAAGCTTACTCTCCTCGTTTTTTTATACGTAGTAGAGTATTAAGAGATATTCTCTTAGCCTCTATCTAGTACTTTCTAGACGGCTCTAGCTCGTAGCTCTTTTATCTCTAGCTCTCTAGCTCTAGCTCTCGGCTCTAGCTCTCTAGCTCTAGCTCTTAGCTCTAGCTCTCTAGCTCTAGCTCTTAGCTCGGGCTTTTTAGCTCTAGCTTTTAGCTTAGACTCTTTAGCTCTAGCTCTTAGCTCTAGCCCTCTAGCTCCGACTCTTAGCTCGGGCTCTTTAGCTCTAGCTCTTTTACTTCGAGGTTCGCGAGATGTCGCTTATAGTTGTCTTTAGGAAACGTTATAGTTTCTATACTCTAGCTAATATACGGGTCGTAGGTTTTTAACTAGAGTATTCTAAGGACAATATTATAGTTCGGGCTTATTATTACGTCTAGGTTAATTCGTTCTTTATAATCTCCGAGGGTTATTCGTATCTAATCGGTCTCGATTCTTATCTAATCCTTACCGTATTCTATCGATAACCCGTCGAACGTACTAAGTTTATAGGGCCGTTTCTTAGATTAGAATAGTAAGTCGTTCTTTCTAAGAAATTTAAGATCTACGAAATTTTCTTACGCTCTACTATCGATTATTACTAACGTAGTAGTTTCTTTAATAGTAACTAGTACTTCTAGTAGTATTTTAAGTTCTTCCTACTTACGAGATATTCCGTTTAATATTAAGTATATATTCTAGTTAAGAGACCTTCGTATTAACCTCTTCTAGGGTCTCTAGTTAGGAGAGCCATCTAGTTTTTTAATATCTCGTAGCGTATATACTCGTTCTATTCTTTAACTAGAATCGGGGTATTCTTCTATCGAGTCTATCGTCTTTATTTAATCTTACGCCTCTAGTAGATTTATCCGTTACGTACCTAGTACTAGAAGATTAGTTTACCGTATTTTTTATCGGGTACCTACTATAGGGTACCGTAGTTCCGCGTAGCTATACCGTAACGGTAGAAGGTATAGGCTATATCGCGTAAAGACGTAAGGTCTTATTACTACTATATTTCCTAGGCCTCTTCTTTAAGCTAGAATGCTACTTTATTAGCCGTTTTTAATAGTAATTCCTTCTAGGGGTGCTATACGTCGTTCTCGAAAAACCGTAAGCTAAGTTTTCCGTTCTTTATCTAGTACTATTACGATAGTAGATCTATTCTCGATCTAGGGGTCTAGTAGATCGTAGAGGTATAATCGGATTTAATATTCTTTATATCTTCGTATCGGTTTAGGTGCTCTACGATCCGGTTAAGTATTGTTACGCCGGGACTCTTTCTGGGGGAGTCGAGGCGCGTCGTCAGGCAGCTTGGGCTTTCTAGGGGCCAATACAGTGGTAGGCAGGGGAGGTTCGTACAATAGTAGGGTAGGAATCAATTGACAAGTTGACCACGGGGGTCCTATCTACTGTGAACGAGTGTGCTCTATATACTGTAGGAGATGGTGGGTGTGACCGCTGGCCGTGACCGCGGTGGTTCTGGTGGTCAGGTTGAGTGGTCAGGCCTTGGCATTGTGACCGCGGTGTTGTTGCTGAGTCATCGGGGTGGCCACGGGCGTCTTGTATCTTGGCTGTGTTGTGTTGGTGGGTCCGATTTCCTCCAGCTCAGCACTTCCTCTCCTTCCCTTCTTGCTGCGCCGTAACACTATCCTCTCTAGGCAGCTTTCGGAGCTTTTATAAGGTGGTCTTCCTGCTGTTTCCTTTGTTTCCTTAGTCGCGCACGATGTCGTCAGCGCGGACCCTTCGCCGTCGCAATCAGGCTCAACGCATTCAATCTTGGGGGCGCCTTGCTGACATTCCCTGCAGACGCTGTGTGAAGCGTGGGGAGTCGAGTTGTATTCTTGCAGATTTTTATTCGGCGTGTGCTTGTTGTGCCTCGGTGGGTCGTACTTCCTGCGACGCAATGGCGAGTCCTCTGGATGCTGAATGTAAGTTATTCCTGTAACGTCTTGACGGGTTGTTGACTGGTCTCCTAGTTCGTCGTCTGGATAGGGCTCGTGAGGACTTGCTTCGCCGCCTTGAAGCGGCTGAAGGTCAGGTAGCTGCTGAAGAGGCTGGGGCTGACGCTGCTGCGGAGGCTGCTGATCGGGCTGCCGAGGCTGCGGCTGCGGCGGCGCGTGAGGCGCAGGCGGCCGCTCGTCGTTTTCGGGACGCCCAGCGGAAGGAGCGTCAATTGCGTCGGTTATTGCGCCATGTGGAGCGTCGGAATGCTTCTTTGTTTGCCCGGGAAATGGCTGCCTTGGAAGAGGAGGAACGATTGGAGCGGGAGGCTGCGGCTCGAGAGGGGCGGGAGCCTCAGGATGTTCCCGCGGGTTCGGATGATGAGACTGGCTTGTCACGTTGGTCTGCCGGGTCTCCGGGCGGTGGGCGCGCACTCGAGCACGGTGGCGCCTGAGGAGTCTCTTGATCGTTATCGAGTGGCCTTGACCCCGCCTGCCGGGTTCGCGTCGTGGGAGGATGCTCTGGGTTTGGGCGGTCAGGGTTTCGTCGGTGGTATTCCTGGATGAGTTCCTCGCAGTTAAGGTAAGAGATTGGTTCCCATGAGGGTTCCCACGGGTTCCCGGCGGGATCCACTCCTTCCCATTTGATGAGGTACTTGAATTGACCGTCGATCCAGTCTCCATCCAGGATTTTCTCTACGTTCCATTCTTTGTCTGCGTCATCGGGGTGTATTTCAAGTTCTGGGTCAGGTTCGGCGTTGCTGTGTGCGGGTTCAAGTAACGAGATGTGGAAAACTGGGTGTATTCCCACTTGTTCTGGCAATTTGAGTTTAAAGGAAACAGGTGAAAGTTCTTTCTCAATTTGGTAGGGTCCGATTTTCTTGTGGTCCAATTTGTCGTTCGATCGTGTTGTTTTGATGTTTTTTCTGAGGAGCCAGACTTTATCCCCCTCCTTTAGGGGCGGCGACGCCTGGCGCCGTCTGTCGTAGTACATGGCCATTCGGTATGCGGTGAATTTGATGTCTCGGGCCAGTTCCTGGTGTAGCTCGCGTAACTGGTCTGCTCTGAGCATAGCTTTTTGGGCGAGTACTTCGCAGATCTGGGGTTCTCCGAAGGCGGTGGGGTCGAATCCGTAGTTGGCGTAGAAAGGCGTGGTTTGTGTGGCTTCCGTTGATGTGCTGTTGTACGCGTATTGGGCTAGTGGCAGGAGTTCGACCCAGTTGTTTTGCCTGTAATTCAGGTAGAATCTTAGGTACTGTTCTAGCGTTTGGTTGGTTCGTTCCGTTTGTCCATCGGTTTGCGGGTGTGCCGTTGTTGACATCTTGTGTTTAGTTCCTAACTTGTGGACCAAGGTTTGCCAGAACTTAGCTCTGAATCGTGGGTCTCGGTCCGTGATTAGTTCCTTGGGCATCCCGTGGTGGGCGAAGACATATCTGAGGAAGAGGTAGGCGCAGCCTTTCTCCGATTTTTTGTTGCAAGGGATGAAGTTTGCCCATTTTGTCAAACGGTCGACAATGACCAGGATGGCGTTGTGTCGCGCTTTAGTCACAGGGTCTACTGAATTTGGCAGGTCGGTGATAAAATCCATTGTGACCGATTCCCAGGGTTTGGTTGGTGTTGTGATGAGCTGTAGTTGTCCGTATGGTGCATGTCGTGCCACCTTGTTTTTGCGCATTCGTCACATTCCTGGATGACTTTCTACTACTTTCCTCATTCGGGGAAAGTAGAAGTGTCTTGCAAGCCGTTCCAAGGTTCTTGTCATTCCTGGGTGTCCGTGAACTGCGGACTCGTGGTATTCCTTTGTCAGCCGTTTGCGCAGAGGTGTGGGTACGTAGATTTTTCCGCGGAATAGTATGTTGCCTCTATGGTCTTGGACTAGGTCGGGGTCGTCATGTTCGGGGTGCCTATTCGTTGAAGCAGTTCTTGGGATAGCGGATCATTGTTATATTTTCCTTGGATGATTTGTTCCCAAGTGGCGGTGTCATCTTCTTCCTCGTTTACTGCCTCTTCCGTGGTTTCTTCAAGTGTTGGTATGGGTTCCTCGTCCTGCGGTTCCTCTTCGTCCTCCGGCTCCTGCTCTGGTGTTGGTTTCGTGGAGGTTCGTCGTCGTCGATGGGGCTCTAGCCTTATGATGGGTGCCAGTATTCGTTCTTCCCAGGGTGCGTCGGATTCTTCAATGATTCGGGGCGGTTGGGGCCTAACGTGCCGTCGTCATTTTGTCGTAGTACTGCTGGTGATAGTTCTGGCTTTCCTTCCACGTGGTCGGCTCTGCGGCTAAGTGCGTCGGCCTTGCCGTTTTCACTTTCCTTGCGGTAGTGGATCTTGAAGTAGAAGGGCGAGTTGTTCTGCCCATCGTACTTGTCTTCTGTTTAACACCTTGGTGGTTGTGAAGTATCCCAGGTTCTTGTGATCCGAGTATACCGTGATTTCGTAGTTAGCTCCCTCAAGGTAGTGTCGCCATTCCTTGAACGCTGTGACGATCGCAAGCAGTTCTTTGTCGTGTATCTCGTAATTGAGCTCGGCGGGTGACATTTTGCGAGAGTAATACGCGATAGGGTGTAATCTTCCTCGTCGTCTGGCTGGCTGAGGGTAGCGCCAATGGCATAGTCGGATGCGTCAGTTTCGAGGTAGAGTGGCTTGTCAGGATCGAACATGAGGAGTACCGGCGCTTCTACGAAGGCCCTTTGAGTTGATCAAACGCCTCTTGTTGGGGTGCTTCCCAGGTGAAAGGGTATTTTTCGGGTGAGTCGGATTAGGGGTCGGCTACATGCGAGTATCGTTTGATGAATCGTCGGTAGAAGTTGGCAAACCCTAAAAGGCTTGTACTTCTTTGACGTTCCTTGGTTCTGGCCACTTCAGGATGTCTTCCACCTTTTTTGGGTCCATGACTATTTTTCCTGGTTCGATGATAAAGCCTAGGAATTCTACCCTTTGGGCATGGAAGGTACATTTTTCTGGTTTGACGGAGAGGTTGTATTCGAGTAGTTTCTGGAGGACTTTGGATACATGTTCCTTGTGTTCTTCAAGGGTTTCTGAGTAGATCAGGATGTCGTCGAGGTAGGCTGTGCAGAATCGGTCCAGATATTCTCGTAGGACGTGGTTGACAAGGGCTTGGAATGTGGCAGGGGCGTTGGTAAGTCCGAAAGGCATTACCAAGTACTCGTACAAACCGTATCGAGTTCTGAATGCGGTTTTCCATTCATGTCCTTCCTTGATTCGGATAAGGTGGTACCCATCCCGCAGGTCTAACTTGGTGAAGAATCGTGCCCGGAGAGGCGATCCCTTAGTTCATCGATGCGGGGTAGAGGGTAGCGGTCTTTGATGGTAATGTCGTTCAGGGATCGGTAATCCACACAGAGGCGTAACTTGCCTCCGGGCTTTGGTACGAAGAGGACGGGGAATCCTGCTGAGGATTGAGAGGGTCGGATGTATCCCTTCTTCAGTAGTAAGTCCAAGTGTTCCTCATTGCTTGTAACTCCTTTTCCGACATTGGATATAGGGGTCCAAATCGGGGTTCAGTGCCTGGTTTCAAGTTGATCTCGTGGTCCCATGGTCTGTGTTCCGGTAGTGCGTCTTCGATCTTTTCTCTGAAAATTTCCTTGAACCGGTGGTATTCCTTAGGAACGCCATCAAGGTACTGTTCGTGTATCCTGGTGGGGTCATCTCTCCCACGGGTGTCGGGTAGTCTGGTTTTTCTCGTCTGGTGGCACTAATCTGTCGGGTTCTTTCTTTGTTTGTAGTGGTGGGGCGATACCACATCATTCCAATTGCTTGCCCCTTCTTTCGGGTCCTTTCCAGCGCAGCTTTCGAAATTAGGCTTACGTGGGTAATCGGTTCGGCTATGGTGCGTGGTTTCCATTCTGGTTCTTGGTTTCGTTCTCTGGACTTGAGGGTAATTCCTCCATTGTCCCAATCGTATTGTATTTTCCATTTCTTCTGCCAAGGGATGCCGAGAATGACATCATACTTGGGGATCTTGGTAACGTCTAGACAGATACGTTCCCTGTGGTTTTTGTATTCGAGGGTCAGTTTCGGGGTTTCGATGATTACCTTTCCATCTCCAAAGGAGCTGGGGGATCCATCAACAGTTCTCAGCTGATATGGTTGGTCCTTTTCTCTGGGTTTTAGGTTGGCTTTTTCTGCAAATCGGTTTGAGACGTAGTTCCTTGTGATGCGGAGTCGATGAGGGTGAGCGCTCGGCGTCCATTGATTTTTGTCACGACAACCCAGTGGTTCCCGTATTCTGCGGAGTCTCCTTTGCTTTCTGGTGGGTGTCCTGTGGTTTTTCCGGTCGATGCTGCTATGGTCCTGTGGGCAGGGGCCTCGCCTGCTGTAGCCCCAGTTCAGTAGGCGTTTCTAGTTTTTTGGGTGGTACCCGCTGATGTTCTTAGCTTCCTGGTGAATGGGGCAGGCTTCGATGCTACAAGTGGACCAGTGGATGGTGTCATGGTTGGGGGTCTCCGGTCGTCCTTCAGTAGCCGAGGTGGTTTTCTTGTCGTTGGTTCGCTGGTTGCTGGTTCGTTTGTCTGGGCAGTTTCTGCTGATATGTCCGTGCTTTCCACAGTGGAAGCAAAGACCCTTTTCACGCCGTCGCTGTTCTTCCTCCGGCGCCAGCCGAGGGTTTCGTCGTTGGTTGGCATCTAAGTCCATGGGGTCCCCCGGGGGTAGGTTGTTTCGAGGTTGCGCGGTGTTGGCCGAGTATCGGGTTTGGCCTGTCTCTTGTCTGAAATTGAACAGTTGTTGGTCGACTCGGATGGCCGTGTCGATGGTCTCGCTAAGGTCCTTGGGTAATCCGGTGCGGGCGAATTCGGCCTTCACATTGTGCTTTAGGCCCTTGTAGAAGATGTATTTGAGGGATTGGTCGTTCCAATTGAGGTAGGAGGCGAGCATGCGGAATTCCGTGACATATTCCGAGACTGATCGGGTTTGTCGGAGGTCCTGAATTCGAAGGGCGGCCTCCTGCTCCTCGTTCTTGCTACCAAAGGCTTGTCTGATTGCGTCGGCGAAGCGATTGTAGTTGGCGAACAGGCTACTGGTTTCCGTACGTGGGATGGCCGAGCGGAAATCCTTTCGATAGGTTCGAACCACCGTGCTGCGTTACCTCGGAGGTAGGTTCCTGCAAAGCGGACCCTTTCCTCATCGTCCTTGAATGATGCTTTGTAGAATTCGAAGTAATCTCTAGTTGGGCCAGGAAGTCGTTGAGCTTACGCCGATCCCCATCGTAGGTGTCGGGGTCTTGATCTTTAGTTTGGTGTTGTGGGGTCGATTCTGATGTCGCGGGGTGGCTGGGGTGGAGGGCCGCATAGTACGGTTGACAGTAAAGGCTTGTCCTCGAATGAAGTACTCCAGAAGGACTTGGCCGCAGTCCTCACTGGCGTTCTCTGGTACTCTGGGTCCGTTGATTGCTCGACTCAAGGAGGCTATGCCCGAGGAATATGCTTCCGAAATGAGCAGCCTCATGTTAGGAGCTGGGTTTCCAGGATCAAGGGACGGATTGACTGAAGCTGTTCCTCCTCCGTCGGAAGGTTGTTCCTGATTTCGGTCCAGGATGTCATGGTTAGTAGTTTTCAGGGTGGGGTTACCTCCGGTGCCTAAGAAAGGTGGTCAAAGTGTTACGCCGGGACTCTTTCTGGGGGAGTCGAGGCGCGTCGTCAGGCAGCTTGGGCTTTCTAGGGGCCAATACAGTGGTAGGCAGGGGAGGTTCGTACAATAGTAGGGTAGGAATCAATTGACAAGTTGACCACGGGGGTCCTATCTACTGTGAACGAGTGTGCTCTATATACTGTAGGAGATGGTGGGTGTGACCGCTGGCCGTGACCGCGGTGGTTCTGGTGGTCAGGTTGAGTGGTCAGGCCTTGGCATTGTGACCGCGGTGTTGTTGCTGAGTCATCGGGGTGGCCACGGGCGTCTTGTATCTTGGCTGTGTTGTGTTGGTGGGTCCGATTTCCTCCAGCTCAGCACTTCCTCTCCTTCCCTTCTTGCTGCGCCGTAACAAGTATAGCCTAGTCCTACTATTACTTAATAGTTTCTACCTCGCTAGATTCCGGTATACTATTATATAGTTCTTCGGTTTCGCTATTTACGAGGTCTTTATCGGCCGGAAAGTATTTTTCGATATCTTTCTTCGTAGCCTCTTCTACTTTTTAGAGTATTATATTAAGTCGTCGTAGCTTACTAGGATACTACTCTATAGCGTTCTTATCGCTCTAGTAGATAGTATAATTATCGTCGTAGTACGCTATCTAGCTTAGGGCTATATAGTCTACTATCCTTATAGCGGCGATTTCCCGTAGCGCCTTCTATCCCTAGATGGCTACCGCTACTTCTTATAACTCTTTTTTTAAGTATTTATACCTTACGCTCTATTTATCTCTATATCGGATATATAGTTCTTTTTTATAGAGCTCTTTTTCTTTCTTACTCTATTTTCTTTTCTTACCCCTATTATTACCGTTCTACTTTTTCTTACTTTTATCCCGACGGACTATATTATCTATTTCTATAGCGTCGCCTCCTTCTTATATATAACGAGGCTTAGTTTACCTTAAGATATTAGCGTTATACCTCTTCTTATCGAACTATCTCTCTATACGACACTTATCTATAAGTAGGGCTAGCTTAATTATATCGTTAAGGGTTTCTAGTTTCTTATAGTACGTTATAGCTTCTTTAATCTTATCCCTTAGCCCTTAGTAGTAGAAGATACGTAGCGTAAGATCGGAGTGCCCGTCTATAAGGTATACTACGTCTTAGAACTTAGCTATATAATCCTATACCGTTTCTTTCTACTTTAGGCTTATAAGGGTTCTAGTAGCTAGACGGTTCTTATTAACGCCGCTAAAGGCTATCTTAAGCTACTTCGTAAAGTTTTAGTAGTCGCTAAAAATTATCGAGGTTACTTCGGACTATAGATATACGGGTTTCTTCTAGTACTTCCGCTTAAAAGGTCGGAACTATTATTCCGTCGATTCTCTAAGGTAGGTACTAGCGTATAGAACTTATTCGGCGGGGCCGGTAAAGTTATCGTACGTAAAGTATATATAGTTATTTAGCTACGTAATAAAGGCTTAGATCTTCTTTCGGTCTCTATAATATAGGTCTAGCTTCGAGATCTTAACCTTAGTAGTATTACGAACCCTAGAATATACGGGCTTTATAGCTACGAGGGATATAAGCCCGTACGGGAAATAGGCCGTAAGGCTAGGAATACTAGTAGGTAATAACCACCGCCCGTATAAGAAGAAGGCCTACGGGCGTAATAACTAAGAAGAAGATACGGTCTAACGGAAGCCCGTAGGGGACTAAGGACTATATAGACGGGAAGTAGAAAGCTAATAAGGGTAAAGTACTACGGGATAAGAATATAGCGGTAGTATCGTCCGCTAAGTACTACTAGAAGTCGGGAACTAGGAAAAACGAGCCTAAGCGCCCGCGCCGCGTATTACGTACGACCTACTCTAGATCTCTATAAATCTAAATACCCTAGATCTACTCTTAATAAATCTACTATACCTAGATCTAGATTATTAAAGCTTTCTTATAGTATATAGACACGCTTATTAGATAGTATTTTAACCCTCGTAGTTAACTTAAAGTTCTAATTTAATACTATCTTAACTTAGAGGTAATAAGGCCTATTAAACTCCTACGTTACGTAACTTCTTATTCTATTATTACTCCCCTTTCCTCGTCTTTAAGGTAAACCCTTCGATAAACCCGAACCTACTAGGTAACTCCGAAGTCTAGTAGTAGAGGCCCCGTCGTTATACTTTAACTACTATCCTTATAGGAAAGAAAGCGACTTAATTAGAAAATAGAAAGTATTCTCTTACTACGAGAAGTACTAATAGTATTAGCGGTTATAGCGGACGTACTTAGTAACGAGTATATATAAGAGGCGTAGAATGCCCTAGGCTCGTAGTAACCGCCGTAATATAGTACGGTAGTAGGAAACTAACACTCTAATATACTAACTAACGAGAAGCTACTTAATATAATCCTAGAACTTCGAAATAAAAACGTAATTCTACGTACTTAGCTTACCTAGGCACTAGCTCTACTACCGGCTACTAAGATTAAGGTCCCGAAACTAGACCTATACTACGGAGACTAAAAGAAGATCTAAGCCTTTATTACGTAGCTAAATAACTATATATACTTTATATACGGTAACTTCGCCGGCCCCGCCGAATAAGTCCTATACGCTAGTACCTACCTTAGAGGATCGACGGAATAATAGTTCCGACCTTTTAAGCGGGAGTACTAGAAGAAACCTATATACTTATAGTTTAAAGTAACCTCGATAATCTTTAGCGACTACTAAAACTTTATAAAGTAGCTTAAGGTAGTCTTTAGCGGCGTCGATAAGAATCGTCTAGCTACTAGGACCCTTATAAGTCTAAAATAGAAAGAAACGGTATAAGACTATATAGCTAAATTCTAAGACGCGGTATACCTCGTAGATAGGTACTCTAATCTTACGCTACGTACCTTCTACTACTAAGGGCTAAAGAATAAGATTAAGAAAGCTATAACGTACTATAAGAAACTAGAAACCCTTAACGATATAATTAAGCTAGCCCTACTTATAGATAAGCGTCGTATAGAGAGGTAGTTCGATAAGAAGAGGTATAACGCTAATACCTTAAGATAAGCTAGGCCCCGCTATACCTAAGAAGGAGGCGATACTATAGAAATAGATAATATAGTCCGGCGAGATAAAGATAAGAATAAGAAGAACGGCAATAGTAAGAGTAAGAAAAGGAAATAGAGTAAGAAAGAAAAGGAGCTCTATAGGAAAGGACTATATATCCGATATAGAGATAAATAGAGCGTAGGATATAAATACTTAAAGAAAGAGTTACGGGAAGTAGCGGCGGCCATCTAGAAATAAGAGGCGCTACGAGAAATCGCTACTATAAAGATAGTAGACTACGTAGCCCTAAGCTAGATAGCGTACTACGACGATAATTATACTATCTACTAGAGCGATAAGAACGCTACGGGGTAGTACTCTAGTAGGCTACGACGACTTAATATAATACTCCGAAAATCGGAGGAGGCTACGGAAGAAGATATCGAGAAGTACTTCTCGGCTAACGAAGACCTCGTAAATAGCGAAACCGGAGAACTATATAATAGTATACCGGAATCTAGCGAGGTAGGAAGTACCGAGTAATAGTAGAATTAAGCTATACTTAATCGAATCGTAGAATACCTAAACCGGTACGAAGATATAAGAAATATCGAATCCGGTTATACCCCTATAATCTACTAGACCCCCGGATCGAGGATAGAACTACCGCCGTAATAATACTAGATAAAGAACGGGAAACTTAGCTTACGCTTCTTTAAAAACGACGTATAGTATCCTTAGAAGGAATTATCCTTAAAAACGGCCGATAAGATAGTATCCTAGCTCGAAGGTAAAGCCTAGTGAGTATAGTAGTAACGGGACCTCGCGTATCTACGCGATATAGCCTATATCCTCTACCGTTACGGTATAGCTACGCGAAGCTACGGCATCCTATAATAGATACTCGATAAAAAGTACGGTAAACTAACCTTCTAGTACTAGGTACGTAACGGATAAATCTACTAGAGGCGTAAGAGTAAACGGAGACGATAGACCTAGTAGAAGGATATCCTAATCCTAGTTAAGAAATAGGATAAGTATATACGCTATAAGATGTTAAAAAACTAGACGGCTCCCCTAGCTAGAAACCCTAGGAGGGGCTAATACGAAGGTCTCTTAACTAGGTTATATACTTAATATCGAACGGAATATCTCGTAAATAGAAAGAACTTAAAACGCTACTAGAAGTACTAGTTATAATTAAAGAAACTACTACGTTAGTAATAATCGATAGTAGAGCGTAAGGGAATTTCGTAGATCCTAAATTCCTTAGGAGGAACGACTTACTATTCTAATCTAAGAAACGCCCCTACGAACTTAGTATGTTTAATAGGTTATTAATAGAATACGATAAGAGCTAGATAAGAATCGAGACTAGTTAGATACGAATAACCCTTAGAGATTATAAAGAACGAATTAACCTAGACGTAATAACGAGCCCGAACTACGATATCGTCCTCGGGATATCCTAGTTAAAAACCTACGACCCGTATATTAGCTAGAGTATAGGAACTATAACGTTTCCTAGAGATAACGGTAAGCGATACCTCGCGAACCTCGAAGTAAAAGAGCTAGAGCTAAAGAGCCCGAGCTAAGAGCTAGAGCTAAAGAGCCCGAGCTAAGAGCTAGAGCTAAAGAGTCCGAGCTAAAAGCTAGAGCTAGAGAGCTAGAGCTAAGAGCTAAAGCTAGAGAGCTAGAGTCGAGAGCTAGAGCTAGAGAGCTAAAGCTAAAAGAGCTACGAGCTAGAGCCGTCTAGAGAGTATCTAGTAGAGACTAAGAGGATATTCCTTAATACCCTACTACGTATAAAAAAACGAGGAGAGTAAGCTTATATCGTCTATATTAAGCCTAGCTTAAAATAAAAACGCCGAATTATAGCATAGATTAGAAAACGGACCCCGAAAGTTGATACTCCCCGGCCACTCGAAGAAGACTATTCGAAGAGGATCTACGAGAGGTATAGCCCGCTAGGTAGAATCCTTAACTAGATACGCGTAATGGAAAATACTACGAAACTAGAGAAAGTACCCCTAGAATTCTAGAAATACGCCGAATTATTTTAAGAAAGAGATAAAAGATTATTACCGGAGTATAAGCTATAGGACTATAAAATACCCCTATTACTAGGAACGTAGCCCGCGTTTAAGCCTATCTACTCTCTTTCTAAGAACGAGGCTAAAGTACTAAGGGAGTATCTTAAAACGAACCTAGAAAGAGGATATATCCGACCCTCTACGTTACCGGCCGGATACCCTATCCTATTCGTATCTAAGAAAAATAGCAAGCTCCGCCTCTATATCGATTACCGATAACTAAACGATATTACGGTAAAAAACCGATACCCGTTACTACGTATCGATAAATTATAGAATAGACTAAGAAAAGCTAAATACTTTACTAAGCTAGACCTTAGAGAAGATTATTATCTCGTTCGGATAAAAGAAGGTGAAGAATAGAAGACGGCTTTCTAAATAAGATTCGGATATTATAAGTATACGGTAATACTATTCGGCCTTACTAATATACCGGCTACGTTCTAGAGTCTAGTTAACGATATACTACGACCGTATTTAGACGTATTCGCACTAGCCTACCTAGACGATATCCTAATATATTTAGAAACGCTTAAGAAATATACCGAGTACGTATATAAAGTCCTATAGGCACTAAAGAAACGGAACCTCCGGATAGCCCCTAATAAGAGCGAATAGTATATATAGAAGACTAAGTACCTTAGGTTTATTATTACCCTAGGATATATTAGTATAGACGAGAAGAAACTAGACGCGATAAGAGAATAGCCTACGCTAAAAACCGTTAAAGAAGTATAATCTTTCCTTAGCTTTACTAACTTTTACCGGAAGTTTATTCTAAACTATACGAAGGTATTAGCTCCGCTTATAGATCTAACTAAAAAAGAATACGGATTCGTATAGAGAGAAAGATAGTAGAACGCTTTCGACTCTCTAAAACGGATATTTATAGAAGCACCGGTCTTAGGACTATTCTACCCTAACCTACCTATAACGGTAGAAACCGACGTATTAGACTACGTTATCGGAGTAGTCTTAAGCTAGCTAGACGAGTAAGATAGACTATATCCTATCGCGTATTACTCCCGAAAAATAATAGGACTAGAAAGGAACTACGACGTCTATAATAAAGAACTTCTAGCTATCGTTACGGCCTTTAAAGAATAGAGATATTATCTTAAAGAAGCTAAGTACTAGGTTATAGTCTACTATAACTATAAGAACCTTTTATACTTTACTACTACGAAAGAACTAAACCGAAGGTAGGTTAGATAGGCTAAAGAGCTGGTATTCTACGATATAAAGATTACCTACTAGAAGGGATTAGAAAACGCTCGCGCAGACGCGCTAAGTAGAAGAGCCGACTATATAGAAGGAAAGTAAGAACTATAACCGGTAATACTAGCGGAGTAGAAAGACGGGTCTTTTATATCTAATAAGCGCTAGATCTCCGCTATATATAGAAGAAAGGAGAAACCCGAAAAGTCGCTTATCTCGGTTAGGCTAGTCGCCTTAGCGATACGCTTAGAGAGCGGCGAATAGAAGTATAGAATCTAAGAAGCCTACGCGAAAGACGCTACGGTATAAGAAATCGGAAATCTAGAAAACGACCCCCAAGTAACTAGAGACGTAGAAGGAACAATCCTATTTTTAGGATTAGTCTACGTTCCGGTAAAACTACGGGAGGAACTCGTAAAGAATATATACGAGGCCCTAGTATATAGCTATTAAGGGACTAAGAAGACGATTAAGAGAATTACGAGGAATTATTACTTTCTAGGGCTTAGAAGGATAGTCTAGCGGATAGTTACGTAATACGACCTTTATATTCGAAGTAAGGCGGCGAGATACGTATCCTATAGACTACTCTAGCTATTATCGGTATCTAAGCGCCCCTAGTAATCTATCTCGCTAGATTTTATTACGGACCTACCTAAGTTAGAAGAACTACTTACTAAAGTTAAGTATAATTTAGTACTAGTTATTATAGATAGGATAACGAAGTACGCGTACTACCTACTATATTAAAAGAAGGTAAACGCGGAAGACCTCGTATATACGTTTCTAAGAACTATCCTCGGCAACTACGAATTACCCGAAGAGCTCGTATTAGATAGAGACAGACTATTTACGTCGCGATTCTAGTAGACTCTTACTAAATAACTCGGAGTAAAGTATAAGCTCTTAACTATAATATACCCGTAAATAGACGGACAAATAGAACGAACTAACTAGACGCTAGAATAGTACCTACGCTATTATCTTAACTACGTATAGAATAACTAGGTAGAATTACTACTACTAGCCTAGTTCGCGTATAATAGCTCTAAAGCGTCGGTAACGTAAAAATCGCCGTTCTACGCTAATTACGGTTATAAGCTATCGGCCTATAAAGAGCCGATATCGAGTAAATTACTAGCCTAGAAGGGAATCCTTAAAGCCGACTAGCTAAAAACACTCTACGAATAGTTATACCTAGACCTAGAATTCGTAGCCCTACGAATAGATAAATACTACGATAAGCGGCACTAGGAGGCACTATAGCTAAAGAAGAAGGACAAAGTCTACCTCCTTAGAAAAAATATTAAAATAAGGCGACTAAATAATAAGCTAGATTTTAAGAAAATAGGACTATTTAGGATCGAAGAAAAAATCGGGAAAGTTAATTTCCGCCTTAAATTACTAGAAATAATGCGGATATACCCCGTTTTCTATATATTCCTCCTAGAACCAGCACTAAAGAACGCTAAAACCGTAACCTATACGGAAGAAATACTCCTAGAAAATTCGGACGCCGACGAAAATCGAGATTAGGAAGTAGAAAAAGTCCTCGACAGCGGCTATATCGACGGTTAATTTAGATACCTCCTTAAATAGAAAGAAGAATAGGACGATACCTAGGAACTACTAGAGAACTACGACGGATATAGACAACTTATTAATAAGTTCTATCGTCGAAACCCGGATCGACTAATACCGCTAACTCGTTAAAAATAAAGAACCTAAAATTAAAATTAGGAAACAAAGACTACCGCGCCTAATTAACTAGCTCGGAACTCTCGGACGGCGTAGTAGTAGAACTAGCGCTAGACGACCTAATAAAGCGGGACGGACCCGTAATAGCGTTAGCTAAGGCGTCGCTACGTATACGCTTTACTAATTGCTCCTCCTCGGTATTTTTAGGGTTAATAGGACCCCCCGCCTCGCGAGCCGCTTTAAGGCGATCTAGCTCTTCTAGCTCCTTAACTATTTAAACCTTCCGAGAAATTATTAAATAAACCTAGCGATAAAGTAACTCTCTCTACTTCTTAATACGATTTAAACGAGCTATAGAAGTACGTAACTCTTAACGAGCCCTCTACTCGTCCCGCTTAACCTTTAGTAAGGCTTAACGAACCCGGAAGACTACGAATAGTTAGAAGTAAGCGGGAGAAAAAAGATAAGAGGGACTTATAATTAGAATCGTCT
>JAVSCG010000018.1:0-20000 GCA_037367355.1 Neoscytalidium dimidiatum | reverse complement strand
ATATTCTCTTTTTAGATTTATTTTAAGATACTCTCTTAGTACTTTAGCCTCGTTCTTAGAAAGAGAATAGATAGACTTAAACGCGGGCTACGTTTCTAGTAATAGGGGTATTTTATAGTCTTATAGCTTATACTTAAGTAATAATTCTTTACCTCTTTCTTAGAATAGTTCGGCGTATTTTTAGAATTCTAGAAGTACTTTCTCTAGTTCTATAGTATTTTTCGTTACGTATATTATTACGGTATAGTCGCCTAGAAAGGCAGATAACGAAACTCTACGACTACTTACCGCCTACGTAACTAACTCGGGGTCTAACTTAGTAGAATATCTATCGATACTAATATACTAGACTACCGTATACTCGCTTAGTAAAGCTCGGACTACTAATTAGTACTAATTAGTAGATTAATATTATAGATTACTATTAATTATACTAATTACTCTATATATATAGGCTATACTTATTTATCGTAGTTAGGATCCTCGTAGTTAACTTATTAATTAATTCCTACCCTACTATTATACGAATCTCCCCTACCTACTACTATATCGGCCCCTAGAAAGCCTAAGCTACCTAATAACGCGTTCTAACTCCCCTAAAAAGAGTCCCGACGTAATATTTTAATTATCTTTTTATAGGTACTAGAGGTAACCCTATTCTAAAAACTACTAACTATAATATTCTAGACCGAAATTAGGAATAACCTTTCAACGGAGGAGGATTAACTTTAATTAATCCGTCCCTTAATTTCTAGAAACCTAGCCCTTAATATAAGACTACTTATTTTAAAAGTCTATTTCTCGGGTATAGCCTCTTTAAGCCGAGTAATTAACGGATCTAGAGTACTAGAGGACGCTAGTAATAACTACGGCTAAGTTCTTCTAAAGTACTTTATTTAAGGATAAGCTTTTACTATTAACCGTACTATATAACCTTCTATTCTAGCTATCCCCGCGATATTAGAATCGATCTCCTATAATACTAAACTAAAGATTAAGACCCCCGATACCTACGATAGAAATTAGCGTAAGCTTAATAACTTCTTAGCCTAACTAGAGAATTACTTCGAATTCTATAAAGTATTATTTAAGGACGACGAGGAAAGGGTCCGCTTTATAGAAATCTACCTCCGAGGTAACGTAGTACGGTAGTTCGAACCTTATCGAAAGAATTTCCGCTTAGCTATCCTACGTACGGAAACTAGTAGCCTATTCGCTAACTATAATCGCTTCGCTAATATAATTAGATAAGCCTTTAGTAGTAAGAACGAGGAGTAGAAGGCTATTCTTCGAATTTAAGATCTCCGATAAACCCGATTAGTCTCAGAATATATTATAGAATTCCGTATACTTACCTCCTACCTTAATTAGAATAACTAATTCCTTAAATATATCTTCTATAAGAGCCTAAAGTATAATATAAAGGCCGAATTCGCCCGTATCGGATTACCTAAGAATCTTAGCGAGACTATTAATATAGCTATCCGAGTCGACTAATAACTATTTAACTTTAAATAAGAAATAGACTAAATCTAATACTCGGCTAATACCTCGTAACCCTAAAATAACCTATCTCTAGGAAATCCTATAGACTTAGATACTAACTAATAATAAAACCCTCGGCTAGTACTAGAGGAAGAATAGCGACGACGTAAAAAGAGTCTTTACTTCTACTATAGAAAGTATAAATATATTAGTAGAAACTACCTAGATAAATAAACTAGTAACTAGCGAACTAATAATAAGAAAACTAGCTTAGCTACTAAAGAACGGCTTAAGACCCCCGACTATAATATCCTCTACTAGTCTACTTATAGTATCGAGGCCTATTCTATTTATTAGAAGGCTAAGAATATTAGCGGGTACTATTTAAAAAACTAGAAACGTCTATTAAACTAGAACTATAGTAGGCGAGCCCTCTATCCTATAAGACTATAGTAGTATCGACCGGAAAAACTATAGGATACCTACTAAAAAGCGAGGGGGAATCCGTAGAATACGAGAACTACTAGATTATTATAATAAGAATTAATAGACGCCGAGCGCTTACTCTTATCGACTCCGTATTATAAGGAAACTACGTCTTAAACCGATTCGTAGAAAAAGCTAACCTAAAACCTAGAGAAAAGAACTAACTATATTAGCTAAGAATCGTTAATAGATCCCCTAGCTCCTTTAGAGATAGAAAGGTAATTATCGAAACCCCGAAACTAATCCTTAAATATAAAAACTATAGAGAACGTATCTATCTAGACGTTACTAAGATTTCTAAGTATAATATTATTCTAGGTATCCCTTAGTAAAAGAAATAGAAAATATAATATAATTAAGATAATAGAGGAATTACTCTTAAGTCTAGAGAACGAAATTAAGAACTAGAATAGAAACTACGTACTATAGTCGAACCGATTATCTACGTAAGCTTAATTTTAAAAGCTACGCTAAAAAGGACCCGAAAGAAGGGGTAAGCGATTAGAATAATATAGTATCGCCCTACTACTACGAATAAGAAAAGAACCTAATAGATTAGTACTACTAGACGAGAAAAACTAAACTACCCGATACTTATAGAAGAAGATAACCCTACTAGGATATACGAATAATACCTTAACGGCATTTCTAAGGAATACTACCGGTTTAAGAAAATTTTTAGAGAAAAGATTAAAGACGTACTACCGAAATATAAACTATAGGACTATAAGATTAACTTAAAACTAGATATTAAACCCCGATTTAGACTCTTATATCTAATATTAGAAAAGAAGTTATAAGTAATAAGAAAATACTTAGACTTATTACTAAGAAAGAGATATATCCGACCCTCTTAATCCTTAGTAGGATTTCCCGTCCTCTTCGTACTAAAGTCTAGAGGTAAGTTACGCCTCTATATAGATTATAGATCTCTAAACGATATTACTATTAAAGACCGCTACCCTCTACCCCGTATCGACGAACTAAGAAATCGCCTCTTTAGAGCGCGGTTCTTTACTAAGCTAGACCTATAGAATAGATACTATCTTATTTAGATTAAGAAAGAATATAAATAGAAAACTATATTTAGAACTCGATACGATTTATATAAATATCTAGTAATACCTTTCGAACTTACTAATGCCTTTACTATATTCTAAGCCCTCGTTAACTACGTTCTATAGAAATACCTAGACTAATTCTATATAGCCTACCTTAATAATATTCTAATATACTTAGAAACCCTTAAAGAATATAAGGAATATATATTTAAAGTCCTCTAGAAACTACTCGAATATAACCTCTCCGTTAAACTAGAAAAATATACCTTCTATACCTAAAGAATAGAATTCCTAGACTTTATTATCGAATTAGGAAAAGTAGTTATAGACCTAAAGAAGGTAGAGGATATTCTAAAGTAGCTAGAACTAAGAAACGTTAAAGAAGTATAAGCCTTTCTAGGATTTACTAACTTCTACCGACGATTTATCGAACGATACTTATATATAGCCGAACCTTTAATCTAACTTACTCGAAAGGATACCTTCTTCGCCTAGAAAGAACCCTAGTAAGAGGCGTTTAACTAACTTAAAAGAGCCTTCGTAAAAGCGTCGATATTAATTATATTTAATCCCGATAAACTACTCTACCTTAAAACTAACGTATCTAACTATACTATCGGCGCTACTCTTAGCTAGCTAGACGATAAGAGAAGATTATACTCTATTACGTATTACTCTCGTAAAATATTACCCGCCGAACTTAATTACGAAATATACGATAAAGAACTACTTATAATCGTTATAACGTTTAAGAAATAGCGATACTACCTTAAGAGAGCTAACTACGAAATTACGATATATTCGAACTATAAGAATTTAGAATACTTTATAACTACTAAGGTGCTAAATAGAAGATAAGTACGATAGGCTAAATAACTAGCCCCCTTCTACTTTAAGATCTACTATCGTAAGAAAGAAGAAAACGGTAAGACCGACGTACTTAGCCGAAGAGCCGACTATATAGAAGAAAAACCGGATCTATTACTAGCGGTACTATAATAAAATAACGACGGTACGTTAAGTTCTAACCGCCCCTAAATTATTAAGGGATACGACCTATTCTAGAAGAAACGAATATTAGTATCTATTATAAGACTAGAAAACCCTATCGATAACGACGAGCCTCTAAGAGGCCTAATACTCGAATAAGAACCGGAGGATAAAGAAGAACTATAGGATAAGAAACCTATACTAATACCTAAAGAAACTACGAAGAAAGTAATAAATAAAGAAGAAGATAATATCGCTACTTAGGAATAAATTATCTAAGGAAAATATAATAACGATCCGCTATTCTAAGAACTACTTTAACGAATAGATATCCTAGAGTATAACGACCCTAACCTAGTCTAAGATTATAGAGGTAATATACTATTTCGCGGGAAAATCTACGTACCTATACCTCTACGTAAACGGCTAATAAAGAAATACTATAAATTCGTAGTCTACGAATATCTAGGAATAATAAGAATCTTAGAATAGCTTATAAGATACTTCTACTTTTCCTAAATAAGAAAAATAGTAGAGAAAGTTATCTAGAAATATAACGAATACGTAAAAAATAAGATAGCGCGATATATACTATACGGATAACTATAGCTTATTATAGTACTAACTAAACCCTAGAAATCGATTATAATAGACTTTATTACTAATCTACTAGTCTCGGTAAACCCCGTAACTAAAATACGATATAACGCTATCCTAGTTATCGTCGATCGTCTAATAAAATAGGTATACTTCGTCCCTTATAATAAGAAAATCAAAGTAGAAGACTATACCTACCTCTTTCTTAGATACGTCTTCGCCTACTACGGAATACCTAAGAAACTAATTACGGACTAAGATCTACGATTTAGAGCTAAATTCTAGTAGACCTTAGTCTATAAGTTAGGAACTAAATATAAGATATTAATAATAGTATACCCGTAAACTAACGGATAAATAAAACGAACTAACTAGACGCTAGAATAGTACTTAAGATTCTACCTAAACTATAGATAAAATAACTAGGTCGAACTCCTACTATTAGCCTAATACGCGTATAATAGTATATTAATAGAAGCTATATAAACTACGCCCTTCTACGCTAACTACGAATTCGACTCTACCGCCTTCGGAGAACTCTAGATCTACGAAGTACTCGCCTAAAAAGCTATACTTAGAGTAGACTAGCTACGCAAACTATACTAAAAACTAGCCTAAGATATTAAATTTACCGTATACTAAATAGCTATATACTACGATAGACGGCGCTAGGCGTTACCGCCTCTAAAGAAGAGGGATAAAGTCTAGCTTCTTAGAAAAAATATTAAAATAATACGATCGAATAATAAATTAGACTATAAAAAAATCGGACCCTACTAAATTAAGAAAAAACTTTTATCTATTCTTTAAACAAATTCTTAAAATAGTAGGTATATCATACCAGTTTTATATCTGTTACTTAAACCTATAGATAGTAACGCCGAATCTAATCTAGAACTTAAAATATACTCTAATAACGTCGATAAAGAATAGAATATAGAGAAAATCCTAGATAGAGACTAGATCGACGGTTAATTTAAGTACCTTATTAAATAGAAAGGAGCGGATTCTACTAGAAACCCGTAGAAACCCTTATAGAAACTAATCTCTTACCTTAACTACGAGGAACTTATTTATAAATACTACCGACGAAACTCTAACCGCCTAAATCTAGAGTATCCTCCTACGACGTAAACCCCGGAGAAGGCGTTAAGAATATCTAAAACTAGTTTACTAGTACCTCTTAAGAAACTAGCCCGTCGGAATTCACTACGTTACTACCGCCTAAACTAGATAATAAGAATTCCTAAGCCGCCCGCGCCTTCTACGCCTTCTTAGTCTTAATAGCCGCTAACTCCCGCTTAAATAACTTCTAACTCTAGAAATCTAAGAAGAAAAGTATCCGTAATAAGCGGATTACCTTAGATCGAGAAGTAGCGGTACGACGAACTAAACGTTAAGCCTCCTCTTATAACCGCTAAATATCGGCCTTATTTCTTTCGATCTCGCGCTAGATCTACTTAATCTAAGCCCATATCTAATCCCGTTATTAATTTATACGATAAAACTTAATAGGGGAAGCTATATTAGAAAAAAAGAAATAAAGATAGCCTCGCTTAGTATACTCGTAATATCTCTTAGAATCCGGCGATATAAGATAACGAAGATAAGGTCTCTCTATATAAAAGGAATAACGTCTAAGAACGTTAGTACCATTATAAAGAATACGGGTAAAAAGCGCGTATCGACGAGCGGAACTAGATATAATAGTAGAGAAATAATCTTAAGGAAACTAAGAAGGGAGCTTAACTACCTTTATACTCGACCTTCGGGCCGAAGATTATCTAGAGAGGGGATAGTATTACGGTATAGTCGCCTAGAAAGGTAGATAACAAAACCCTATAACTACTTACCGCCTACGTAACTAACTCGGGGCCTAACTTAATAGAATATCTACTAATACTAATATACTAGACTACCGTATACTCGCTTAGTAAAACTTAGACTACTAATTAGTACTAATTAGTAGGTTAATATTATAGATTACTATTAATTATACTAATTACTCTATATATATAGGCTATACTTATTTATCGTAGTTAGAACCCTCGTAGTTAACTTATTAATTAATTCCTATTCTACTATTATACGAACCTCTTCTATTTACTACTATATCGGCTTCTAGAAAGCCTAAGCTATCTAACGACGCGCCCTAACTCCTCTAGAAAGAGTTCTAGCGTAATACGTATCTAGTTAAGGATTTTATCTAGCGTATTATATCTCTTATAGATTCGCTTTAGATAGTCTTCTTTAAGTAGCTAGAAGTTTTTAACTTCTAGAGTTTACTTTCTAATCTATACTATAATTTAGCGTTCTTATTTTAGGCTAGGCTTAACGTAGACGACGTAAGCTTATTCTTCTCGTTTTTTTATACGTAGTAGAGCGTTAAGAAATATCTTCTTAGCCTCTACTAGATACTCTTAGAATAGCTTTAGCTTTTAGCTCTAGCTCTCTAGCTCTAGCTCTTAGCTCTAGCTCTTTAGCTCTAGCTCTTAGCTCTAGCTCTCTAGCTCTAGCTCTTAGCTCTAGTTCTCCGGCTTTTTTATTTTAAGGTTCGCGAGGTATCGCTTATAGTCGTCTTTTAGAAACGTTATAGTTCTTATACTCTAGCTAATATATAGATCGTAGGTTTTTAACTAAGATATTCTAAGAACGATATTATAGTTTAGGCTAGTTATTATATCTAGGTTAATTCGTTCTTTATAATCTCTAAGGATTATTCGTATTTAACTAGTCTTAATTCTTATCTAATCCTTACTATATTTTATTAATAATTCGTTAAACGTACTAAGTTCGTAGAGGCGTTTCTTAGATTAGAATAGTAAGTTATTCTTTCTAAGAAATTTAGAATCTATAAAATTCTCTTACGCTCTACTATCAATTATTACTAACGTAGTAGTTTCTTTAATTATAACTAGTACTTCTAGTAGCGTTTTAAGTTCTTTCTATTTATAAGATATTCTATTCGATATTAAGTATATAATCTAGTTAAGAAATCTTCGTACTAGCTCCTCTTAAAGTTCTTAGCTAGGAAAGCCGTTTAGTTTTTTAATATCTTATAGCGTATATACTCGTTCTATTCTTTAACTAGAATCGAAATATTCTTCTATTAAGTCTATCGCTCTTATTTAATCTTACGTCTTTAGTAGATCTACCCGCTACGTATCTAGTACTAGAAAGTTAGTTTATTATATTTTTCGTTGGATATCTATTATAGAATACCGTAACTCTATATAGCTATACTATAACTGTTACGCCGGGACTCTTTCTGGGGGAGTCGAGGCGCGTCGTCAGGCAGCTTGGGCTTTCTAGGGGCCAATACAGTGGTAGGCAGGGGAGGTTCGTACAATAGTAGGGTAGGAATCAATTGACAAGTTGACCACGAGGGTCCTAACTACGATAAATGAGTGTGGTCTATATACATGGAGTGATCGGTACGATCAGTAGTGATCTGTAATGTTAACCCACTGATCAGTACTGATCGGTGGTCCGAGCTTTGCTGAGCGAGTGTGCGGTGGTCTGGTGCATCAGTGTCGGTAGGTATTCTGCCGAGTTAGGCCCCGAGTTGGTCACGTGGGCGGTGAGTAGTCGTAGGGTTTCGTTATCCGCCTTTCTGGGCGACTGTGCCGTAACACTATCCCCTCTAGGCAACCTTCGAAGGTCGAGTATAAAGGTAGTTGAGCTCCCTCCTTGGTTCCCTTGAGATTATTTCTCTGCCGTCATGTCCAGTTCCGCTCGTCGACGCGCGCTTCTCGCCCGTATCCTTCGTAACGGTACTGACGCTCCCAGACGTTGTTCCTTTTGTGTGGAGAGACCTCGTCTTCGTTGTCTTGTGTCGCCGGATTCCAAGAGGTGTTACGAGTGTGCCAAGCGAGGCCACCTTTGTTCCTTTCCTTCTGACATGGCTTCCCCTATTGAGTTTCGTCGTGTGGATCAACAACGGGACCGGGTGCGAGCTCAGATTGAGCAGACCCAGCGCGAGATCGAAAGGGATGAGGCCGAGATTCAGCGGTTGCAGAGGAGGCTCAACGTTTGGTTCGTCGTACCGCCACTTCTCGGTCAAGGTGATCCGCCTGTTGCGGACACTTTCCTTCCTGGATTCCAGGTCAGGAGTTGTTTGAGCGGGAGTTGGCGGCCATTGAGGCTGAGGAGGCGCAGGAGGCGCGGGCGGCTCAGGGGTCCTTGTTATCTGGTTCAGGCGGTGGTGACGTGGCGGGTTCCGACGGGCTGGTTCCTCGAGAGGCACCGGTGGACCAGTTTCAGGTGTCCTTGACGCCTCCTCCGGGGTTTGCGTCGTGGGAGGATGCTCTGGGTTTGGGCGGTCAGGGTTTCGTCGGTGGTATTCATGGATGAGTTCCTCGCAGTTAAGGTAAGAGATTGGTTCCCATGAGGGTTCCCACGGGTTCCCGGCGGGATCCACTCCTTCCCATTTGATGAGGTACTTGAATTGACCGTCGATCCAGTCTCCATCCAGGATTTTCTCTACGTTCCATTCTTTGTCTGCGTCATCGGGGTGTATTTCAAGTTCTGGGTCAGGTTCGGCGTTGCTGTGTTTCAAGTAAAGAGATGTGGAAAACTGGGTGTATACCCACTTGTTCTGGCAATCTGAGTTTAAAGGAAACAGGTGAAAGTTTTTCTCAATTTGGTAGGGTCCGATTTTCTTGTGGTCCAATTTGTCGTTCGATCGTGTTGTTTTGATGTTTTTCTGAGGCCAGACTTTCCCCCTCCTTCAGGGGGGCGGCGACGCCTGGCGCCGTCTGTCATGGTACATGGCCATTCGGTATGCAGTGAATTTGATGTCTCGGGCCAGTTCCTGGTGTAGTTCACGTAGCTGGTCTGCTCTGAGCATAGCTTTTTGGGCGAGTACTTCGCAGATCTGGGGTTCTCCGAAGGCAGTAGGGTCGAATCCGTAGTTGGCGTAGAAGGGCGTGGTTTGTGTGGCTTCCGTTGATGTGCTGTTGTACGCGTATTGGGCTAATGGTAGGAGTTCGACCCAGTTGTTTTGCCTGTAATTCAGGTAGAATCTTAGGTACTGTTCTAGCGTTTGGTTGGTTCGTTCCGTTTGTCCATCGGTTTGCGGGTGTGCCGTTGTTGACATCTTGTGTTTAGTTCTAACTTGTGGACCAAGGTTTGCCAGAACTTAGCTCTGAATCGTGGGTCTCGGTCCGTGATTAGTTCCTTGGGCATCCCGTGGTGGGCGAAGACATATCTGAGGAAGAGGTAGGCGCAGCCTTCTGCTCCGATTTTTTTTACAAGGGATGAAGTATGCCCATTTTGTCAGGCGGTCGACAATGACCAGGATGGCGTTGTGTCGTGCTTTAGTCACAGGGTCTACTGAATTTGGCAGGTCGGTGATAAAATCCATTGTGACCGATTCCCAGGGTTTGGTTGGTGTTGTGATGAGCTGTAGTTGTCCGTATGGTGCATGTCGTGCCACCTTGTTTTTGCGCATTCGTCACATTCCTGGATGACTTTCTCTCTACTTTCCTCATTCGGGAAAGTAGAAGTGTCTTGCAAGCCGTTCCAAGGTTCTTGTCATTCCTGGGTGTCCGTGAACTGCGGACTCGTGGTATTCCTTTGTCAGCCGTTTGCGCAGAGGTGTGGGTACGTAGATTTTTCCGCGGAATAGTATGTTGCCTCTATGGTCTTGGACTAGGTCAGGTCGTCATGTTCAGGGTGCCTATTCGTTGAAGCAGTTCTTGGGATAGCGGATCATTGTTATATTTTCCTTGGATGATTTGTTCCCAAGTGGCGGTGTCATCTTCTTCCTCGTTTACTGCCTCTTCCGTGGTTTCTTCAAGTGTTGGTATGGGTTCCTCGTCCTGCGGTTCCTCTTCGTCCTCCGGCTCCTGCTCTGGTGTTGGGTTTCGTGGAGGTTCGTCGTCGTCGATGGGGCTCCCTAGCCTTATGATGGGTGCCAGTATTCGTTCTTCCCAGGGTGCGTCGGATTCTTCAATGATTCGGGGCGGTTGGGGCCTAACGTGCCGTCGTCATTTTGTCGTAGTACTGCTGGTGATAGTTCTGGCTTTCCTTCCACGTGGTCGGCTCTGCGGCTAAGTGCGTCGGCCTTGCCGTTTTCACTTCCCTTGCGGTAGTGGATCTTGAAGTAGAAGGGGCGAGTTGTTCTGCCCATCGTACTTGTCTTCTGTTTAACACCTTGGTGGTTGTGAAGTATCCCAGGTTCTTGTGATCCGAGTATACCGTGATTTCGTAGTTAGCTCCCTCAAGGTAGTGTCGCCATTCCTTGAACGCTGTGACGATCGCAAGCAGTTCTTTGTCGTGTATCTCGTAATTGAGCTCGGCGGGTGACATTTTGCGAGTAGCGCGATAGGGTGTAATCTTCCCTCGTCGTCTGGCTGGCTGAGGTAGCGCCAATGGCATAGTCGGATGCGTCAGTTTCGAGGTAGAGTGGCTTGTCAGGATCGAACATGAGGTACCGGCGCTTCTACGAAGGCCCTTTGAGTTGATCAAACGCCTCTTGTTGGGGTGCTTCCCAGGTGAAGGGGTATTTTTCGGGTGAGTCGGATTAGGGGTTCGGCTACATGCGAGTATCGTTTGATGAATCGTCGGTAGAAGTTGGCAAACCCTAAAAGGCTTGTACTTCTTTGACGTTCCTTGGTTCTGGCCACTTCAGGATGTCTTCCACCTTTTTGGGTCCATGACTATTTTTCCTGGTTCGATGATAAAGCCTAGGAATTCTACCCTTTGGGCATGGAAGGTACATTTTCTGGTTTGACGGAGAGGTTGTATTCGAGTAGTTTCTGGAGGACTTTGGATACATGTTCCTTGTGTTCTTCAAGGGTTTCTGAGTAGATCAGGATGTCGTCGAGGTAGGCTGTGCAGAATCGGTCCAGATATTCTCGTAGGACGTGGTTGACAAGGGCTTGGAATGTGGCAGGGGCGTTGGTAAGTCGAAAGGCATTACCAAGTACTCGTACAAACCGTATCGAGTTCTGAATGCGGTTTTCCATTCATGTCCTTCCTTGATTCGGATAAGGTGGTACCCATCCCGCAGGTCTAACTTGGTGAAGAATCGTGCCCCGGAGGCGATCCCTTAGTTCATCGATGCGGGGTAGAGGGTAGCGGTCTTTGATGGTAATGTCGTTCAGGGATCGGTAATCCACACAGAGGCGTAACTTGCCTCCGGGCTTTGGTACGAAGAGGACGGGAATCCTGCTGAGGATTGAGAGGGTCGGATGTATCCCTTCTTCAGTAGTAAGTCCAAGTGTTCCCTCATTGCTTGTAACTCCTTTTCCGACATTGGATATAGGGGTCCAAATCGGGGTTCAGTGCCTGGTTTCAAGTTGATCTCGTGGTCCCATGGTCTGTGTTCCGGTAGTGCGTCTTCGATCTTTTCTCTGAAAATTTCCTTGAACCGGTGGTATTCCTTGGGAACGCCATCAAGGTACTGTTCGTGTATCCTGGTGGGGTCATCTCCTCCCACGGGTGTCGGGTAGTCTGGTTTTTCTCGTCTGGTGGCACTAATCTGTCGGGTTCTTTCTTTGTTTGTAGTGGTGGGGCGATACCATCATTCCAATTGCTTGCCCTTCTGGGTCCTTTCCAGCGCAGCTTTCGAAATTAGGCTTACGTGGGTAATCGGTTCGGCTATGGTGCGTGGTTTCCATTCTGGTTCTTGGTTTCGTTCTCTGGACTTGAGGTAATTCCTCCATTGTCCCAATCGTATTGTATTTTCCATTTCTTCTGCCAAGGGATGCCGAGAATGACATCATACTTGGGGATCTTGGTAACGTCTAGACAGATACGTTCCCTGGTTTTTGTATTCGAGGGTCAGTTTCGGGGTTTCGATGATTACCTTTCCATCTCCAAAGGAGCTGGGGATCCATCAACAGTTCTCAGCTGATATGGTTGGTCCTTTTCTCTGGGTTTTAGGTTGGCTTTTTCTGCAAATCGGTTTGAGACGTAGTTCCTTGTGATGCGGAGTCGATGAGGGTGAGCGCTCGGCGTCCATTGATTTTGTCACGACAACCCAGTGGTTCCCGTATTCTGCGAGTCTCCTTTGCTTTCTGGTGGGTGTCCTGTGGTTTTTCCGGTCGATGCTGCTATGGTCCTGTGGGGCGGGGCCTCGCCTGCTGTAGCCCCAGTTCAGTAGGCGTTTCTAGTTTTGGGTGGTACCCGCTGATGTTCTTAGCTTCCTGGTGAATGGGGCGGGCTTCGATGCTACAAGTGGACCAGTGGATGGTGTCATGGTTGGGGGTCTCCGGTCGTCCTTCAGTAGCCGAGGTGGTTTTCTTGTCGTTGGTTCGCTGGTTGCTGGTTCGTTTGTCTGGGCAGTTTCTGCTGATATGTCCGTGCTTTCCACAGTGGAAGCAAAGACCCTTTCACGCCGTCGCTGTTCTTCCTCCGGCGCCAGCCGAGGTTTCGTCGTTGGTTGGCATCTAAGTCCATGGGGTCCCCGGTAGGTTGTTTCGAGGTTGCGCGGTGTTGGCCGAGTATCGGGTTTGGCCTGTCTCTTGTCTGAAATTGAACAGTTGTTGGTCGACTCGGATGGCCGTGTCGATGGTCTCGCTAAGGTCCTTGGGTAATCCGGTGCGGGCGAATTCGGCCTTCACATTGTGCTTTAGGCCCTTGTAGAAGATGTATTTGAGGGATTGGTCGTTCCAATTGAGGTAGGAGCGAGCATGCGGAATTCCGTGACATATTCCGAGACTGATCGGGTTTGTCGGAGGTCCTGAATTCGAAGGGCGGCCTCCTGCTCCTCGTTCTTGCTACCAAAGGCTTGTCTGATTGCGTCGGCGAAGCGATTGTAGTTGGCGAACAGGCTACTGGTTTCCGTACGTGGGATGGCCGAGCGGAAATCCTTTCGATAGGGTTCGAACCACCGTGCTGCGTTACCTCGGAGGTAGGTTCCTGCAAAGCGGACCCTTTCCTCATCGTCCTTGAATGATGCTTTGTAGAATTCGAAGTAATTCTCTAGTTGGGCCAGGAAGTCGTTGAGCTTACGCCGATCCCCATCGTAGGTGTCGGGGTCTTGATCTTTAGTTTGGTGTTGTGGGGTCGATTCTGATGTCGCGGGGTGGCTGGGGTGGAGGGCCGCATAGTACGGTTGACAGTAAAGGCTTGTCCTCGAATGAAGTACTCCAGAAGGACTTGGCCGCAGTCCTCACTGGCGTTCTCTGGTACTCTGGGTCCGTTGATTGCTCGACTCAAGGAGGCTATGCCCGAGGAATATGCTTCCGAAATGAGCAGCCTCATAAGAGCTGGGTTTCCAGGGATCAAGGGACGGATTGACTGAAGCTGTTCCTCCTCCGTCGGAAGGTTGTTCCTGATTTCGGTCCAGGATGTCATGGTTAGTAGTTTTCAGGGTGGGGTTACCTCCGGTGCCTAAGAAAGGTGGTCAAAGTGTTACGCCGGGACTCTTTCTGGGGGAGTCGAGGCGCGTCGTCAGGCAGCTTGGGCTTTCTAGGGGCCAATACAGTGGTAGGCAGGGGAGGTTCGTACAATAGTAGGGTAGGAATCAATTGACAAGTTGACCACGAGGGTCCTAACTACGATAAATGAGTGTGGTCTATATACATGGAGTGATCGGTACGATCAGTAGTGATCTGTAATGTTAACCCACTGATCAGTACTGATCGGTGGTCCGAGCTTTGCTGAGCGAGTGTGCGGTGGTCTGGTGCATCAGTGTCGGTAGGTATTCTGCCGAGTTAGGCCCCGAGTTGGTCACGTGGGCGGTGAGTAGTCGTAGGGTTTCGTTATCCGCCTTTCTGGGCGACTGTGCCGTAACAATAACGGTAGAGAGTATAAACTATATCGCGTAAAGACGTAAGATCTTATTACTACTATATTTTCTAGGCTTCTTCTTCGAGCTAAGATACTACCTTATCGGCTATTTTTAATAGCGATTTCTTCTAGAGGTACTATACGTCGTTCTTAAAGAATTATAAACTAAGTTTCTTATTCTTTATCTAGTATTATTACGGCGGTAAATCTATTCTCGATCTAGAAGTCTAGTAGATCGTAGAAGTATAACTAAATTTAATATTCTTTATATCTCTATACTAGTTTAGATATTCTATAATCTAGTTAAATATAGTCTAGTCCTACTATTACTTAATAGTTTCTACCTCGCTAGACTTTAGTATACTATCGTATAGTTCTTTAATTTCGCTATTTACGAGATTTTTATTAGCCGAGAAGTATCTTTCGATATCTTTCTTTATAGCCTCTTCTAATTTTCGAAGTATTATATTAAGTCGTCGTAGCTTACTAGAATACTATCTTATAGTATTCTTATTACTCTAGTAGATAGTATAATTATCGTTATAGTACGCTATCTAGCTTAGAGCTATATAGTCTACTATCTTTATAGTAGCGACTTCTTATAGTATCTTCTATTTCTAGATAGCTACCGCTACTTTTCGTAACTCTCTCTTTAAGTATTTATACTCTACGCTCTATTTATCTCTATATCGAATATATAGTCTCTTTTTATAGAGCTCTTTTTCTTTCTTATTCTATTTTCTTTTCTTATTTCTATTATTATCGTTTTTCTTATTCTTACTTTTATCCCGTTAGACTATATTATCTATTTCTATAGCGTCGCCCTCTTTTTAGATATAGCGAGGCCTAGCTTATCTTAAGATATTAGCGTTATATTCTTTCTTATCGAACTATCTCTTTATACGACGCTTATTTATTTATTTATTTATTTATTTATTCGTTTAACGTCTTTATATGTTACGGCACAGTCGCCCAGAAAGGCGGATAACGAAACCCTACGACTACTCACCGCCCACGTGACCAACTCGGGGCCTAACTCGGCAGAATACCTACCGACACTGATGCACCAGACCACCGCACACTCGCTCAGCAAAGCTCGGACCACCGATCAGTACTGATCAGTGGGTTAACATTACAGATCACTACTGATCGTACCGATCACTCCATGTATATAGACCACACTCATTTATCGTAGTTAGGACCCTCGTGGTCAACTTGTCAATTGATTCCTACCCTACTATTGTACGAACCTCCCCTGCCTACCACTGTGGCCCCTAAGCCCAAGCTGCCTGACGACGCGCCTCGACTCCCCCAGAAAGAGTCCCGGCGTAACACTTTGACCACCTTTCTTAGGCACCGGAGGTAACCCCACCCTGAAAACTACTAACCATGACATCCTGGACCGAAATCAGGAACAACCTTCCGACGGAGGAGGAACAGCTTCAGTCAATCCGTCCCTTGATCCCTGGAAACCCAGCTCTTAACATGAGGCTGCTCATTTCGGAAGCATATTCCTCGGGCATAGCCTCCTTGAGTCGAGCAATCAACGGACCCAGAGTACCAGAGAACGCCAGTGAGGACTGCGGCCAAGTCCTTCTGGAGTACTTCATTCGAGGACAAGCCTTTACTGTCAACCGTACTATGCGGCCCTCCACCCCAGCCACCCCCGCGACATCAGAATCGACCCCACAACACCAAACTAAAGATCAAGACCCCGACACCTACGATGGGGATCGGCGTAAGCTCAACGACTTCCTGGCCCAACTAGAATTACTTCGAATTCTACAAAGCATCATTCAAGGACGATGAGGAAAGGGTCCGCTTTGCAGAACCTACCTCCGAGGTAACGCAGCACGGTGGTTCGAACCCTATCGAAAGGATTTCCGCTCGGCCATCCCACGTACGGAAACCAGTAGCCTGTTCGCCAACTACAATCGCTTCGCCGACGCAATCAGACAAGCCTTTGGTAGCAAGACGAGGAGAGGAGGCCGCCAGAATTCAGGACCTCCGACAAACCCGATCAGTCTCGGAATATGTCACGGAATTCCGCATGCTCGCCTCCTACCTCAATTGGAACGACCAATCCCTCAAATACATCTTCTACAAGGGCCAAAGCACAATGTGAAGGCCGAATTCGCCACCGGATTACCCAAGGACCTTAGCGAGACCATCGACACGGCCATCCGAGTCGACCAACAACTGTTCAATTTCAGACAAGAGACAGGCCAAACCCGATACTCGGCCAACACCGCGCAACCTCGAAACAACCTACCCCGGGGACCCATGGACTTAGATGCCAACCAACGACGAAACCTCGGCTGGCGCCGGAGGAAGAACAGCGACGGCGTGAAAGGGTCTTTGCTTCCACTGTGGAAAGCACGGACATATCAGCAGAAACTGCCCAGACAAACGAACCAAACCAGCGAACCAACGACAAGAAAACCACCTCGGCTACTGAAGGACGACCGGAGACCCCAACCATGACACCATCCACTGGTCCGCATCGAAGCCTGCCCCATTCACCAGGAAGCTAAGAACATCAGCGGGTACCACCCAAAAACTAGAAACGCCTACTGAACTGGGGCTACAGCAGGCGAGGCCCCTGCCACAGGACCATAGCAGCATCGACCGGAAAAACCACAGGACACCCACCAGAAAGCAAAGGAGACTCCGCAGAATACGGGAACCACTGGGTTGTCGTGACAAAAATCAATGGACGCCGAGCGCTCACCCTCATCGACTCCGCATCACAGGGAACTACGTCTCAAACCGATTTGCAGAAAAAGCCAACCTAAAACCCAGAAAAGGACCAACCATATCAGCTGAGAACTGTTGATGGATCCCCAGCTCCTTTGGAGATGGAAGGTAATCATCGAAACCCCGAAACTGACCCTCGAATACAAAAACCACAGGAACGTATCTGTCTAGACGTTACCAAGATCCCCAATATGATGTCATTCTCGGCATCCCTTGGCAGAAGAAATGGAAAATACAATACGATTGGGACAATGGAGGAACCCTCAAGTCCAGAGAACGAAACCAAGAACCAGAATGGAAACCACGCACCATAGCCGAACCGATTACCCACGTAAGCCTAATTTCGAAAGCTGCGCTGGAAAGGACCCGAAAGAAGGGCAAGCAATTGGAATGATGTGGTATCGCCCCACCACTACAAACAAAGAAAGAACCCGACAGATTAGTGCCAAGACGAGAAAAAC
The DNA here is from genome assembly GCA_037367355.1 of Neoscytalidium dimidiatum. NCBI lineage: Eukaryota > Fungi > Ascomycota > Dothideomycetes > Botryosphaeriales > Botryosphaeriaceae > Neoscytalidium > Neoscytalidium dimidiatum. The sequence goes on along the minus strand of JAVSCG010000018.1, from coordinate 2,422 downwards.
CAGACTACCCGACACCCGTGGAGAGAGATGACCACCAGGATACACGAACAGTACCTTGATGGCGTTCCAAGAATACCACCGGTTCAAGGAAATTTTCAGAGAAAAGATCGAAGACGCACTACCGGAACACAGACCATGGGACCACGAGATCAACTTGAAACCAGGCACTGAACCCCGATTTGGACCCCTATATCCAATGTCGGAAAAGGAGTTACAAGCAATGAGGAACACTTGGACTTACTACTGAAGAAGGATACATCCGACCCTCTCAATCCTCAGCAGGATTCCCCGTCCTCTTCGTACCAAAGCCCGGAGGCAAGTTACGCCTCTGTGTGGATTACCGATCCCTGAACGACATTACCATCAAAGACCGCTACCCTCTACCCATCGATGAACTAAGGGATCGCCTCTCCGGGCACGATTCTTCACCAAGTTAGACCTGCGGGATGGGTACCACCTTATCCGAATCAAGGAAGGACATGAATGGAAAACCGCATTCAGAACTCGATACGGTTTGTACGAGTACTTGGTAATGCCTTTCGGACTTACCAACGCCCCTGCCACATTCAAGCCCTTGTCAACCACGTCCTACGAGAATATCTGGACCGATTCTGCACAGCCTACCTCGACGACATCCTGATCTACTCAGAAACCCTTGAAGAACACAAGGAACATGTATCCAAAGTCCTCCAGAAACTCTCGAATACAACCTCTCCGTCAAACCAGAAAAATGTACCTTCCATGCCCAAAGGGTAGAATTCCTAGGCTTTATCATCGAACCAGGAAAAATCATGGACCCAAAAGGTGGAAGACATCCTGAAGTGGCCAGAACCAAGGAACGTCAAAGAAGTACAAGCCTTTTTGGGTTTGCCAACTTCCGACGATTCATCAAACGATACTCGCATGTAGAAGAACCTAATCCGACTCACCCGAAAAATACCCTTTCACCTGGGAAGCACCCCAACAAGAGGCGTTTGATCAACTCAAAGGGCCTTTAGAAGCGCCGGTACTCCTCATGTTCGATCCTGACAAGCCACTCTACCTCGAAACTGACGCATCCGACTATGCCATTGGCGCTACCCTCAGCCAGCCAGACGACGAGGAAGATTACACCCTATCGCGTATTACTCTCGCAAAATGTCACCCGCCGAGCTCAATTACGAGATACGACAAAGAACTGCTTGCGATCGTCACAGCGTTCAAGGAATGGCGACACTACCTTGAGGAGCTAACTACGAAATCACGGTATACTCGGATCACAAGAACCTGGGATACTTCACAACCACAAGGTGTTAAACAGAAGACAAGTACGATGGGCAGAACAACTCGCCCCTTCTACTTCAAGATCCACTACCGCAAGGAAGTGAAAACGGCAAGGCCGACGCACTTAGCCGCAGAGCCGACCACGTGGAAGGAAAGCCAGAACTATCACCAGCAGTACTACGACAAAATGACGACGGCACGTTAGGCTAACCGCCCCGAATCATTGAAGAATCCGACGCACCCTGGGAAGAACGAATACTGGCACCCATCATAAGGCTAGGCCCCATCGACGACGACGAACCTCCACGAAACCCAACACCAGAGCAGGCCGGAGGACGAAGAGGAACCGCAGGACGAGGAACCCATACCAACACTTGAAGAAACCACGGAAGAGCGCAGTAAACGAGGAAGAAGATGACACCGCCACTTGGGAACAAATCATCCAAGGAAAATATAACAATGATCCGCTATCCCAGAACTGCTTCAACGAATAGGCACCCCGAACATGACGACCCGACCTAGTCCAAGACCATAGAGGCAACATACTATTCCGCGGAAAAATCTACGTACCCACACCTCTGCGCAAACGGCTGACAAAGGAATACCACGAGTCCGCAGTTCACGGACACCCAGGAATGACAAGAACCTTGGAACGGCTTGCAAGACACTTCTACTTTCCCGAATGAGGAAAGTAGTAGAAAAGTCATCCAGGAATGTGACGAATGCGCAAAAAACAAGGTGGCACGACATGCACCATACGGACAACTACAGCTCATCACAACACCAACCAAACCCTGGGAATCGGTCACAATGGATTTTATCACCGACCTGCCAAATTCAGTAGACCCTGTGACTAAAGCACGACACAACGCCATCCTGGTCATTGTCGACCGCCTGACAAAATGGGCATACTTCATCCCTTGTAACAAAAAAATCGGAGCAGAAGGCTGCGCCTACCTCTTCCTCAGATATGTCTTCGCCCACCACGGGATGCCCAAGGAACTAATCACGGACCGAGACCCACGATTCAGAGCTAAGTTCTGGCAAACCTTGGTCCACAAGTTAGGAACTAAACACAAGATGTCAACAACGGCACACCCGCAAACCGATGGACAAACGGAACGAACCAACCAAACGCTAGAACAGTACCTAAGATTCT
>JAVSCG010000017.1:0-20000 GCA_037367355.1 Neoscytalidium dimidiatum | reverse complement strand
GTCAACACTCTTCGAGCACTTACTCCATGCTTCCCGAGCTTCACGGCTTTCTGACTCACTGCTTATCGCAGCTGGATGGCGGCGCAGAACTACGACCTGCACCCATTTATTTCCCAGGGCGTAGCTACGGACAAATCCTTGTGACCGCTCCGTTATGCCAAGCCGATTTCAGGGACTAGATCTCTATTAACACGCGTCTCCTAGCATTTACTCGTGTCCCTTTCTCGTCTTGCATGCGCTTACACTGCAAAGTTCGCTTCCAGACCCGCGTTTTGACTCCGATCGACACGAATACGGTAATACGCAAAAATGCGGGCGTGTGGAAACTTCGCCTAGAAGCTAGCAACGCACTCCACGCCATAATTAGGCGGTCTCAAGAAGCGCTTTTAGGCCCGTTGTTTCGAGCTGGAATTGTCGTGAGACCATGTTTAGGGATGCGCGCTCCCGTGCTCTCCTAACGCGATCTGAAGCGGAAAATTGCTTGTGAATACCATACTATATTCGATATCCACTAAAATCAAGCCTGATGGACAAAACAAGAGAAGACAGCTACCAAGCTCGTTCGAGCATTTGCTCGTGCTGATTTGACTCTAGAGCTTCGACCTCTTCTGCAAAACTCCAATCTGTCCGGATGGCCCGTTGTCATGATCGACTGGGTCTTTCTCCGCTGTTTCTGCTTTCAGGCTCACCGGATCGCCAAGCATCGTACGTTTGGCGGCCTCGCTTAAGGAGAATGGCGCTGCCGCCGCGTTGGAGGAGTTTCCGCGCGCCCCGAGGTCTTGGTCTGTGGGAGATGTATTCGAAGTCTCGGCTTTCAAGGAAACTGGGTCGCCCAGCTGTGAAGGATTGCTTCCTTGGCCATGGAGCTTCTCTGAAGCCAATTGACGGAGAGGAGATTGTCTCTGCTGCTTAGAGAGAGATGGCGGTGCCATTGCTATGGATTGAGGACGACTGAACTGGGATTGCTCAAGTAGGCGGAGACAGCGAAGTATACACGTGAGTAAAAGATTGCATATAACTTCTCACATAGGGGATGTGGTCTTAAAATAGTATTGTTCCATACCGTGGGCGTAGGCCTAGGCCGAGGTCGCCATCTCAACTAAGGATCGATGACGTGGTTGACTTTGAATATGTAGGTTAGATAGTCAGACATGTGAAAATGCATATGACCGCTTTGACTCCGTGAGACTGTAATTACGTATTCCACTAAATGGACAGTGAGGACACAACCTGCGGAGCGGAAGTGTCTTCTGCGAGCACCTATGCCAAGGTTTGCGACTGAAAACTTCAAACAACAGCGGTCTTGTGGAGCAAATGTAAACTTCTTGAATACTCCTACAAATGCATTGCTCAAGGTACAACTAGACCAACGGATTGCTAGCGCACTCGGTCGCATCTGTTGTCGGAAGGGTAGGCGGGGAGCAAGATCTTTCTGTCAACGCGCTTTTGTCTCGTGGTGACCTGCGAGCAGTGTAATACAGCCCCGGTTTATGGCTAACACGTGATCCATGCTCTAGCGCGTTTTTGTCTATCACGACTGGACGCGCCTAGCGCTGCCGTGCCGCAGCGCAGCTACGCCGCAACATCGCAACGCCGTACCAACAACTCCATGTCAACAGCTCCTACAGCGACGCTTGCGCTAGCTCTCAAACACCGCTCAAGGCTCGATACATCCTTTCAACCTCATCCACCGAGAGATTGAAGTCTGCATTAGCCTCGGTCCTCGTGTGATCCACTCGACGCTTGTACTCCTACGGTACCGACTAAGAAATGTTCCACCACCTTTTCGCCGCTAAGGTCTAGGACCCTTGTTCCACCAAGCTTTTCTACAAGTCACTGTCATCGGTTCAACCCGTCACGCTACGACTACCCATCAAAATGGTGATTACAACGGCGAGTTACGAAGCTTTGCGGCAACGCGCAAAGAGCGTCAAGCCCCAAGAGCAATTGAAGCCAACGCGGTTCTGGATAGCCGTCTTGTTTGAGGACCGTGATCCTTCCGATGTTGCCGAGCAAATAGATTTCTTATGGGTAAAAGGCAATGGCAAGACTACTATCGAAGCGATCCACGACGCGTACCACGAGCGAAAACCTGGGGACTTTAGTCTCCAGCTTGGACCAACCCCGACGAAAGGCACAGATCGCATGACCGAACTCAACAAATAGTGGGTGACTTAGATAGCTTTTGGACATTGCAGCGCTAATGGCTCTTGTTGTAGTGACGATAAGCTGATCGTACTGCTTCCTGTCCGGCCGTCTGCTCGTGCTTCATCAAGTCCTAAGCAGAACTCAACAGTTTCTGCTAACTCCCCCCCTCCGATGATCAAGCCTGAGCCATCTCAGGTAAACCTTCACAATGTACCGTCGGCAATGCCTGAAAATAAGCTTCAGATGCCCTCGGAAAGAATATCGCTGCCTAGCCGTGGGATATATGCGAGCAACGGCAATCCCTCTCAGAGGCCTTTTCAGGAACCGGGCACCCTAAATGTTCCATCTACGACAGCACGAGAATTGCAAAACCCTCAGCAAGCCAACACTGCCAGCTGGACTTACCCATCGCAGCCTACAGCATCACGGCCCACCCCATCGCAACCTGCTCATCCGCAGCCCTCGTCCATTCCAGCTCATCCAGGAACATCAGGGACCGCACCCGTCTTTTCCCCACAGCAAACGCAACACAGCTCTTCGTATGCCAACGACCCGAGGATCATGAACGCTATCAACTCTGTGCAAAGCAGTCAGTATCCTTGGTTGCACCATCATGTTACTCAAACCCTTGATAGAACACCATCGTCTTCAGTCCAAGGCAATGGCAATATGTCCGATCGTCCACTCCAAGCAGGAATAGGCCTAGTGGATACTGGACGTCCAGGTTTCTCTGCACTAACTAAATTTACTCCGCCGGCGACATCCTTGGACAGATTCAACTTGGAGGAACAACGAGTGTCTCCCGCTCCGTCCAAGAATATCAAAGCCGAGCCGCAGAATCCCTTCTTGCAGCAACTATCGTCCGAAACGAATCCTGAAAAGCTCGAGAAGGGTGTCGAGAAAGCTATGGATCTCCTCAAGAAACTTCAGACATCCCTGGAAGAAGATTCTGGGAATAAAGATGCCGGACAATGGCTACAGTCAATCGAGGAACTAAAGAAGGACGCTATTCGTAGCCGTACCGTGATTGGCGTCGTCGGGAACACTGGAGCCGGTAAAAGCAGCGTGATCAATGCTCTACTTGAAGAGGAATGCCTGGTCCCAACCAATTGCATGCGCGCCTGCACGGCTGTAGTGACAGAATTATCCTATAACGAAAGCGAAGATGAGCAAAGTCGATATCAAGCTGACATCGAGTTCATAAAGCCCGAAGACTGGCATAGAGAGCTCGAGACTCTCTTCAGCGACCTTTTGGACGGTAGTGGAAAGATCTGTAAAGAAGCCAGCAACCCTGATAGTGAAGCCGGCGTCGCCTTCGCTAAGATTCGAGCCGTCTACCCGAATAAGACGAAGGAACAATTCGCTGATGGAGGTCTGGAACCTCTTATGCGCGATTCAGCTGTAAACAAACTACTTGGGACAACCAAGCACATCACGGATGCCGATAGCCTTAAGTTCCACGAGAAATTGCAGACTTACGTGGACAGCCAAGAAAAGGCGACCGGCCGCCCAAAGAAGGATGAAATCAGGAGGATGGAGTACTGGCCACTTATCAAGGTGGTCAAGATCTACACCAAAGCTAAGGCGCTGTCGACCGGCGCCGTGCTTGTTGACCTCCCTGGCGTCCACGACTCCAACGCAGCACGTGCTGCTGTTGCTGACGGGTACATGAAGCAATGCACAGGTCTCTGGATCGTAGCTCCTATCACACGCGCGGTCGATGATAAGGCTGCTAAAACGCTACTGGGAGATTCCTTTAAAAGACAGCTTAAATTGGATGGCACGTACAACAATGTCACGTTTATCTGCTCGAAGACAGATGACATCTCGATTCGAGAGGCTGTCCAGAGCCTCAATCTCTACGAAGTTGCCGAGAAGTCCTGGCAGGAATCAGATGAGATAAGGAACCGTATCAAGGATCTGAAAGAGAAAATTAGCGAATGTACCGATGCCAAGGACGTCTTTGTCGGCATCATTGATGACTGCGACGAGCAAATGGATGTCTGGGAGAAACTGGGGGATGACCTTGCCGATGGGAAGACGGTCTATGCTCCATCAGACAAGAAGCGGAAGAGACCGTCGGCCACGTCCCACTCGCAGAAGAGGCGTCGCACAGAAGATGCAGATGACGATTTCATCGAAAACAGCTCTGAAGCAGGTGGATCAGAGCCGGAAGACGAGGACTCGGGTGGCTTGCAAAATCGATATCCGCTCAGCTCTGAGGAAGTCGAGACCAAGAAACAGGAGATCCGAGCTCAGAAGAAGAATGCGAAGGGAGAACGCAGCAAGCTTGACCAGCAAGCCAAAGACTTGAGAAAAGAGCTCAAGGATCTGAATCAGAAACTTGCAGCCATAGACCATGAGATTAGCTCTCTGTGCATCAAAGGCCGAAACGACTATTCAAGGGGAGCTATTCAACAGGATTTCGCAGCTGGCATCAAAGAGCTTGACCAAGAGGCGGCTCTGGAAGAGGATGAAGAGAATTTCGATCCTGATAAAGAACTTCGCGACTATGACGAAGTGGCCAGATCGCTCACGGTGTTTTGCATCAGCTCCAGAGCATTTCAAGGGTTGAGTGGCCGACTCAAGAGAGATAAGGCCGTGCCAGGCTTCAAGGATGCCTATGAGACGGAAATGCCGCAGCTTCAGGACCATTGCAAGAAACTGACAGAGGCCGTTCGTGCTACGAGCAGTCGAAAGTTCCTAAATAACCTTTCCCAGCTCCTGAATTCTTTAACCTTGTGGGCATCGAATGGTACTAGTGGCTCTCAGCTTACTGTGGGCCAGCAGCAGAGAGAAGTGCAATTTCTAGAGCAAAAGCTGGTGGAGCTTCATAAGGTAAGTTTTAAGCTTAGCGATATGGCCTTAGTAGCCCGGTGTCAAATTCACTTATGTTAACAAAGACTCCGTCACAGGGCCTCAGCAAAGTTGTTGATGACACTCTTGCTGGTATCACTGATGGCGTCACCGAAAACATTTACGATAAGTACGATAGGGCCATTAAGAACGCATCAGATGCCAGCATTCCCACTTCCGAGAAGTGGGGCAAGCAGAGGAACGAAGGAGGTTTGTACTTCGCGACGTATCGAGCCACCGTTGTCAGGAACGGGGCGTTCTCAGGCGCAGCAGGTCCGCACGATTTCAATGGAGAACTGGCCGAGCCAATGATCAAGCAACTAACAACCGGCTGGGAGAGGACTTTCCAACGCATACTTCCAGGCCAGCTAGACGGCTTCAAGACGAAGGCTTTCGAGGTGTTGAGGAAATTCCACGATACGGTCATAGGAAGGGCGCACAATTTTGGTGCGAGCATCGCCGCTATTACAACGCTCAGCCGTCAGCTGAGCAACTATGAGCCATTCCTGGAGGTGCAGGTCCAGACTATCAAGGAGATGATGACGGATTTCCAGCGCGAAGTTAACCGAGAGTTCACGCCTACCATCGCCGCTGCAATGGAGCACGCATACGAACTATGTTCTGCTGAACGTGGACCCGGCTCCTACAAACGTATGAAAGACCACATGGCTTCACACATCTCCGCAAACCGTGACAAGATGTTCCAAGCAGCATGTGATGCGGTCAGAGTACGCCTCGATCAGCTGTCCCAGAGGATCAAGGCAGAATTGGCAAGCCGTGCCCTAGGCATTCACGACATTGTCAGGAAGGACTACCTGTCTATTCTGGGGAACATAGGAACTGTAGGAGTGTCTGAATCCCAGGCTGGAACCGATCTCAAATGTGTTGTTGCCAGTATTCTGGAAAGTGGGGAACAAGTCTTCCGTCGCCTCGTTGAAGGCGCGGAAGAGCACAGTGCGGAGAAAAATGTTCAAGCGGAGCACACTGTGGAGCCAGAAGATGATAAAACGGAGCCGAGAACGTCACCTACCGCCCACAGCTCAGAGACTGAGAAGAGAGGCCACGAGAGTCATTGGGAGACAGACAATACACTCCTTGGATCTGGATCTGATGAGAAGGAAAACTCGACTCCGGGGAAAGTTATTTCGCAGACGAACTCGGGTGCTCTCATCGCAGAGGATGCGGCCCTTCAGTCTCTGGATACGAATATCTAAGCAAACGGTTTCTGTCCCAAGCAGCAACAGCGTACCGTGGGAGACGCTCTTTAGGTTCCTGTTCGTCCTCCATAACGCCTTCGTTACTGTTGTCGACGGTTGTCATGTGAAAAGGCCACTGTGACATCCTTCTCCTAACCCTTACCTTCTTGTACAAATATTTCCCAGTCTTCTAGCGAGCTTGATTCGGTAAAGCGCCTCAAACAAGTAGCCTGTTTCTGCTTCTTTGCTTACTTGAAAATTACGGACAGTTACGGTTTCTTTCGATGGGAATAGTGAATGATTGAACGGACGTCGGGTTGGGAATGACACAAGGTCGTCTCAGCGTCAGCTTTCTTCTCTGCTCATTTGCAGCCCTCTCGGTGGCAATAGTCTGGCCACTTCCCCCGGGCCTTTACTATACCACGAAACTCTGCTGGCCGGAGGCGGGCTTTCTTCCAACAAGGAATGACGTAGATTAATAGTGGTCTGGATACTCTATTCTGTCGTCAATACATAAGATTTACAAGCATGCATGCGGATGGATCTGCGACATAACATCCATCGTGATCATGATATATGGATTCAAGTTTGCCTGCTCACCATTCGCGATCGTCCGTCCCCTCGGAAGGACCACCGGCGGGCTTACGGACATGCAACCCGAACGAATCACAAGCCATCATACTACGAAGCGTTGACGTTTTTTTTTTTGCTCAAAGCCCACTTTCCCCGCCCTGCCTCACGCTCGAGAGGTGTACGTATACTTGGTTACGTGTGTTACCTAGACGAGCCGCCCGCGTCGCAACTTCCAACGCGGCGGCGTTCAATCCCGCGCCATGCAGACCCTATCGGGGTTTCGGACCGCGGCGTTCTGCTGCCGATTCGTTCTCTAGGAATGCGGCATACCGGTTTTGCGCTTCTATGTCATGGTTGTCCGCGGGGTTATTTGTATCAAACTTTTGTGTCGATTCCTTGGTGAGCAGATCGTCTTCTGCTCTGGGTGAGGGCGCGTGGAGGCGATGCCGATGTTGTAGCCTCATGCATGTACTGTACAAGTGTATGGTGTCTCCCGTGCTGCAAGCCGATCGTAGCAGTGCAGCACGAACATCAGGCACCGGAGGGCTAGGGAACCGTAGAGTTCTACAAGGGAATAAGAAGAGACGATCGGCCTTCCACAATGACATCACAGTTCCTCTTTTTGTCTTAGTAGCGACATCCGTTCGTCTTGTCGAGACGAGAATCTCAAGAAACACAGCACGAAATGGCCGAGAAAAGCCCATGGACATCATCAAGGAAATCACAGCAGGAATAACTGTCTGCAAGGTATATCATACAGCTCTCCCCTACCCCCAATCAATGCCATCCTTGCATGAAAGACAAGGAGCCCATATTTCCATCCAAAGTATACCAGCCCATCCCTAAACGTTTCCCACAAATTCACACAAAAGAGTCCCTAACCCCACAGAAATCCCAAACCGCTCTCCCTCCCGACCCACGGCCCTCACTTCCCCGACCCACCAACCAACCTCCAAGCCTCCCGATCCGCCTTCTTCAAGCCCTCCCCCAGCGCCCCCGCGAACCCTCTCACGCTGCCCCACACGCCGCCCTCCTGCCGCTCCCGCACCGCCGCGTCCTCCAGCGCGGCGCGCTGCGCCGCCGTGCCGTCCGGATTGCTCTGCACGTAGCCCGGCGGGTGCTCCAGGCTGCCCGCGCGCGCCCTGCTGCCGCCGTTCCTACCTCCTCCCACCGCTCCCCCTCCCGCTCCGCCACCTCCCACGGCGCCGAAGTCTATCGTCGTCGGTCCGCGGTGGCCGCCAGCGCGGTGCGCTGCGTCGACGCTGGTGGACCGCGTGCCGCTGCCTCCCACTGTTGTTGCCGGTGGCGGGATGCCGAATTGCGGCGGCGGGCCGCCCGGGACCGTCACCGTCTCCGTCACCGTCTTCGTGACGCTGCGGGGCGGCGACGCGGCGCCCGTCGGCGCGGGGACGGGGGCGGCGCCTGGTTGCGGGGGAGGCGGCGGCGACGACGCGTGGGGAGGAGAGGTTTTGGCGTGCGCGGGGGGCCCGGTCGGTGGGACGGGCACGGCGCCCGGTTGGGGCGGTGGAGGGGCGGAAGGGTCGTCGAAGGCGGCGGTCGTCGTGGTGGCGGTGGTGCGGGTGGGCGTGGGTTGAGGCTGTTGTTGTCTTTGTTGGTCGGCGGCGCCCGCGGCGGTCTGCGGCGTCGTGCCGTCTGCTTTTGCGCCGGCGGTTTGCGGGTTGATGGGTGCGTTCGAGTAAATTGGGATTGGAGGCATGGTGGTGGAGTCTCGGCCTGGGCGAATGCTTCGTACGATGAAGTTGGTCTTGTTATCGGGGGAACTGGTGGGATGGGAATTGAAGAGTTGAAACAAAAAAAAAGGTGTTGTCTGCCTTTTTTGTATGTGTATTTTTCTTAGGAGTCGTGGCGTGTTTGTGCTAGAGATCTGTCCTTGCGTCCTGCGAGCTGAGCTTGTTGCCTTTCCGGGACCAGTGACGTACCAATCACGTGAAACTAGTCCTTAACGAGCCGCTGAAGCACAGGTAACCGCTGCAGACGTAAAGAAGTAAACTACGGTGCATGTAATGAGAACATTCCCCGTGAGAGAGGAATGTGAGATCACTTACATATTACCAAGATCTCCGAACGGTTTGGCTATGGGATCCATGACTCGCGGTCGAGACCCTGCATAGAGGCAATGGAACTCGTCGAACAACAATCACGGCATTGGCACACAACGTGTAATAAGAAACACAACTGAATTCTATGCCGATATTTTCTCCCGCTCCCAACCAATCTCTGAACACCTCCTGCCGAAGAGAATACACCATCTATCGACAGAAGAGCCCAGTGACAAAACCAGAAAGCCGTAAGGAAATCGGAGCAAGCAAGTCAAGCCAGAGAGATGCGCAAGGTACAAGGAAGAAAAATTTGCCGGGTAAAGTACAAGATGCTTGAAAGCAGGGATATCAGAAACCACTCCCAGCTTTGTTTTCTTTCGTAACCGAACAAGCTCAGGCTTGATCTTACTCTATCCACTCCATCTCATCCCCTTCGCCTCCCCTCCTCCCCAGTATTAATGTATGCGTTTCTCCATCGTAATCGGAGAGTGCATTTAGCCGGAGCCACCCTTGAACTTCTTGCCGAAGAGGATGAGCTGAACCTGGTCGTAGATGGACAGGACACCAGCACCGGCGACACCACGGAGGATGTTGGCACCAGCACCCTTGAAGAGAGACTTGACACCCTCCTTGGCGACGATCTGCTTGGCAGCATCGAAGGAAGACTTGTACTTGACGGCCTGCGTCATAATCAGCATCAATGTACGTCATGTGGAGGCATCTCAGGGAATACGTACCTCACCAGAAGTCATCATCATACGACGACGGATGGTGTCAAGAGGGTAGGAAGCGATACCGGCACCAGTGGTGACAGTCCAGCCGAGCAGGAAGGAGGCAAGGAAGTTACCCTCAAGAGGACCAACAAGGATGACGGGCTTGATCGAGTCGTACATGCCGAAGTAGAGACCACGGTAGACGACGATACCAGCGACGGAGGGACCGAAACCACGGTAGAGACCGGCAATACCATCGGAAGCAAGAGTCTTCTTGTAGACGTCGACGAGACCGTTGAACTGACGGTCACCACCGCCCTTGGCGGACTTGGCGTCGTTGGCAAGACGGGTACGGGCATAGTCGAGAGAGTAGACGAAGAGGAGGGAAGTGGCACCGGCAGCACCACCAGAGGCAAGGTTACCGGCCATCCACTTGGCGTAGCCATCACGCTCCTTCTTGAAGGCGAACATCGACTTGTAGGTGTCACGGAAAGCGAAGTTCAGGGCCTGGGTGGGGAAGTAACGGATGACGTTGGCGGTGTTACCACGCCAGAGGGAAACGACACCCTCAGCGGCAACGGTGCGGCGGAAGCAGTCGGTGATACCGCTGTACTTGCGGTCGAGACGACCGGCGCGGATCATCTCATCCTGTTAGGTTGTGGGTTAGCCAATATTCGGGAGTCGATATCGGCTCAGCGGAGGCTGCTGAGAACCGGAGGCGGACCATCAACGCGGGCAGTGGGTTTGCCCGGCCTACGGTGAAAGCATACCTGGTTCTGGATGAGGAGCTTGACACGCTCGATGGGAGCGGCGGCGGTCTTCGAGACGGCGGCGGAGACACCACCCACTGTAGATAAGCAGTCAGTACCCGAGGTCCGAGCGCAAAATTTGAAGCGAAGGTCGCAAATGCAAGGACGGTGCCATTGGCATCGGCGTCGCATCGCGAGCGGGTGCTTCATGGCTAGACGTACTCAAGAAGTCGACGACGAAGCCCTGTTGTATTCATGTTAGTGAGATTCTGCGACAACCCAACTCCGTAACAACTTGGACAGATTGCACAATCCGCAGCGTCTTCATCGGCGGCGGCCCAACAGCCATTGCGACAGATGCGGCGGGTAGCACAAGGAGTGCCGGAGTTGAGGGATGATGCGAGGAATAAGGCGGTGATGACTTACGGGCATGCCCAGCACGCTCTGTTATCTTTTGTTAGCCAGCGTTCATCTCCAGGTTTGAGGACAGCGCTCCGGCAAAATGCGACAGCAGCATCGAGGAAACGTACCTTATCGCTCTGAACAACTTCGCCTTCCTTAGCCATTGTGCCGGTTGATCAATGAAACCAATCGGAAAGGGATGAGGGGAGATGGATGGAGGAAGAGGTGTTGGACAGGATTGAGAGGATAAATAAGGGCGGCGGTCGACGGCGAAAAGTGCTTCACGGCGCTTTGCCGGAAGCGGCGCTAGCGTGTCGCCCGCGCCAAGAATTACGGGACTAAACGGAGTCGCCAGCAGCGCGCAAGCCTGGCAGTCCCACGTCGTCCAGCACAGCCAGCGACAGCTGCCGGCCGCCCATCCCACCGCTCAATGTTCCGGCCACTGCTATCCGCTGCCGGTCCGCCTTGCCATCCGCCTCCTGGGCCACCCTCCCTGCTCGCATACGCCGAAGCAGCCCGCCTAATGCCGTCGCCAATTGGAGTGCGCGCGCGCAGCGTTGCAGCACAGAGCCGCGCAGGTCGCCATCGCGGGATTTGTGGCCTTTCGAGGCTCTCGCCGACCCTTCAGACCGAGCGAACAAGCCCCCATGCCAGCTTCCCAGACTGAGGCTGCGCCCAAGCGCCCAACCGCCTCGGCCCCGGTTTTCTCCCGCACCCGCAATTCTCTGCGTCCGCCCGCGAGCCGCCAGACCCTTCCAAGTCCGCACCGCATGCTTATGCTGCAGATAACTTTCGTCGCAACGAAAAATTTTTTTTTGGAGGCCCTGGAGATCATGCCGACGTCATCTTCTTACCACACAGGCTTCTCCTCACTGATGCCATTGTTGTCGCGTGCTGCTGCTCGCGGCTCAGCTAAGCTAACTCAGCTGTAGCGCGTTGCGCCCGGCGCATGCGTCCAAACTACGCAGGCACGCTTCCACTGTGCGAGCCGGCTGTGCAACCCCGTCCCAGAAATTGCTCGGATCTGGAAGCTTTCTCGATCTGCCCAGACACCCAGAGACCTCCCCCCAGGCACGTCATTTCCCATCCAGACTGCTGGTCCCGCCTCAGGAGAGAAGCCCAATTTTTTCGGTCACGTGTGCTCCTTCTAGATGAGTCCACGGCAGATCATAGTGCATCTAATGATCTACGCCTGAACAGACAAGCTCTTTTACCGACTCGCCTAACGGGACGACAGACCACTCCGTCTGTGCCCACGAGCCTTGCCGCTTTGCCCTGCGTGGTATGACTCTTCAGCCCGGGGTAAAACGTGGGGAAGCTGCTGCACCCCAGAGTGGTTCGACGCACTTCTCACCTGATCTGAAACTTTGGACGACACTCAAGTTTAACCACACCTGTGCACAGTAAACTGACTCCTTTCCTGGAAGGGACCTTGTTCCAGTACTTGTAAAGTCGTTATCTGACATTTACGTCCAGAAAACTACTTCAACTCCCCACGCAACGTTGCCTGCTGTCATTCCGACATGGAAATTGAGTGGGTCTAGAAAACGCAAAAGTTTTGGTAGGTGGAGATAGCATGGGCTCGGACAAACCGCATACTACAAACTGGGTCGTGCAGCAGGTGCGGAAACCCTACCCGCTGTTTACGCAGGGACGTGGTAGACTTCTCACGCCACTTTCGATTCGTCTCTCATTGTACACCTTTACATCAGGGTGAGCTCTTCTCTAGCCTCGTGTACAATCGAATCTCGAGCACATCTTCATGCACATCTTCACTCTTGCCTTGATACAGCACGTATAATTATAGAGATCGCCACAGCGCTGGTAATCAAGCTATCCACCGAATTTCCTAACCAGTCACCCCTCTGACAGCTACTTCGCGTTCAGCATTTGGCATTTATGTGATTTGATGTTTCAACGCCATGGACAGGGCCCACTCATACGCAAAGCCTGCATGAATTGTGCCGGCAAGCTACCCCTACTGCAAGCACGACCATATCAGCATACTTTCCTCCGCCACATCAATTCCAGGCTTGTAGAGGATAGATCTATGCCTGGCACAACTATTCTTGGTGTTGGCGGAGAAAATCATGCAGATCCGGAGCATTAAGTAATCCTAACAAATTTGTCGACCGAAATATCTGACTCAAGAGTTATACAAAAAAGCAGCCACCACTCCTCCCCAACCACCCTCGTTTGCGCTAGACTCAGCAATGCTCCACCCGCCACTACGCACCATGTTTGTCACCTTATGCACGTTCGTCCCGTACAAATAAATTCCTGCTGATGCGTTGTCGATGTCAATCGCCTCTTCTTGGCAATCGTAACTGCACCGCCCGCTTTCATTACCAGTGAAAAATGTCCACAAGCAGCCACCATACAGGAAGAGGTTGCTGCTGCCGGATATCTTCTCAAACAATGCAGCGCCACAGTACCCATCGTCGCTAGGGCCACAATGCGCAAAGTCCGGATCACTGGGTTGCAGATCATACGTCCACGGCCACGGCGCCACAGTCTCCGAATCAACGCCCTGCCAATACGGCGTCTCCGACTGCTGCAGTGCCGTAAACACGTCCTGCGCACCATTGAAGTTGTATTGATAAAGCGTATTGTGCTCCATCGACGTCCCAACCATCCATGTCCCCTTGATGGCCTCGACCAACATCCCCCGTCCCGTGGCGATGTTCTGCGTGTACACGTCGTCCAAGTCGTGGTCCGCCGTCCACCCCCACATATTCTCAATGTACGCGCTAGACCACGCGGTCAGGTGGATCAGAGCCCACACGGCTCTGCACGCCGCCGGCGTGGTGTCACAGGAGGTCTGCACGGTCGAGCCGACGGCGCCGCCCACACGAATGTGCGAGTTGATTAGCGCGACAGAGCCAGGTTCGTTGCCGGCCATGTTGACTTCGACGAGCTTGCATCCGGGGAGGATCTCGCTAACTGTGAACATCATATCCACGATCTGGGCGATGCCGACGTCGCTCGGTGCACCGATTTGGATCATGGGGATGGGAATTGCTGGATTGGAGAAGGCGGGGCCTTGCGCGCTGATGACCGAAGCGAATGCGTCCCCAATTATGCGCGTGCCGCGCGGAACGAAGATGGTATTGCGGACGATGTACGTGCCGGCCGGGATATATATCACTTTGCAGCCGGCGTGCAGCGTTAGTATTGCATTTATGGAGTTAGAGTCGTCCGTCACTCCGTCTCCATAGACGGAGTACCCTGGGACTGTTTTGATGTTCAGTATCTGGGAGGAATCGTATTCCCTAAATGTAGGGGGTTTCATGAGGAAGTAGTTGTTGCCGCTGAGTAGGGAGGCTGAGCGTGGCGTATAGACAGTAGCACCCTGTTGAAGAGATGGATAAGGGTTGCCTTTGGTGTACTGCGTGCACATCAGTCTTACCCCAACGTTTGAAGACAGGAGACCGCCTATCACCATCTGACCGCGGACCCATGTAAAGGGTACGCTACCGGTCACGACCACATTGCCACTCAGCGTAACAGTATCACCACCGTCACTTCTGATATTCTCGAGGACGAGCTGATTGTAGCCATTGACAGACGCGTAGCTGGATAAGAACGTGCCGGATTTTGCAACCCAGCTGTCAATGACGGTCAGGCTGCCCGAGGTCTGGCTCCCATCAAGGCATATACCTGTCTCGATGCACTTTGCAAGGGGTTAGCGAGGAAGGGCATTGAATGTTACAGCAACATACGGAGATATCAACAAATACGCAGTCGAAGCCTATAATTGTAAGCACCTTAGAAGGCTCAAGTTCGAATATCCCGGGAAACTTACAATCGATCATGGCGCCAATGCCACACCCATTGAACGTCACGGATTTGATCACCCACTGTTGGCCGCTCAAATCCATCCCTACAGCGCCTCCATAGAACGAAAGGTCGTTCAAAATGATATTGCTGTTATAACCCGAGCGCGTGCTAACGACGAATCAACCCACCGCACATTGCTTTGCGCCCCAAAATCAAACCATCACAAGGACAGAAGGGGGGCAACATCACATACCTCAACCCGACATGCCTTCCGCCCACGGGCATCACGAACGCCACCCCGCTCAACCGCGTCCCCTGGCTGACCGTCCAATTCACCAGCACGACCCGCCTCTCCGGATCCACCGCCGCCGAGTCCACCACGACGTCCCGCATCCCCACGTAGAAGCCGTTCGTCCCGGGCAGGCCGGGCTCCCGCCCGGCCACCACCGCCTCCCCGACGAAGCCGGCGCTCGCCTTCAGCACGGCGGGCCGCCCCGGGTCCCCGACCAGCACCGTGCCCGTCCACAGCTGCAGCGGCGCGTCCAGCAGGTACGTGCCGGGCGGCAGGTGCACGACGGCCGGGAAGAGCGTGCTGCCGAAGGCGGCGCCGCGGGTGGTCCTGTTGCGCGGCCTGGGGGGGAGGAGCGGCCCGCCGTCGTCGATGGCGGCTTGGATGGCGGCGGTGCAGGGGCGCTGGCCCGAGGGGTCGGCGTTGTAGGAGAGGATGTTGCGGTGGACGGGGTAGGTCGCGTTGAGGGGTGCGGGCAGGAAGGGGGAGTGCGCGGTGGACGCGTTGACGCCCGAGTACCACCAGCTTGCGGGGTGAGAGGGGGTGAGCGGCGTGCATGTCTGTTGGGTGGGTGGGGAGGGCGTCTCGTAGGGGAAGGGAGGCCACGGGTATTGCGAAAATACGGGCTGGTCTGGTGGCGTGGAGGTGGTGGGTGAGGATCTGGATGAGGTGAGCTCTTTGCATCGCTATATCTGTGAAGTGAGCTTGCACGTTGTCTCGGTGGCTTCTGCAAGATGTGTGTTGCAATATTGAATCTTGTGTAATGGAGTTGGAAAAGAGAATCGTGTCGTCATGGAAAGACAACCGCAAAATTTGAGAGGCAGGTTTTCGCGAAATGCACCACCCACAATGGCAGTACAGTTATACGTACATTGGCTCATACAGTGAATATGTGTCAGAGTCTGCGGCGATGCTCTCACTCTCCCATTGCCGTTGGACGAGGCTTTTCGGAGCAATGACAATTGCATCCGCTAATGGCAACGCAGCTATCACAACCACAGCAGACCTCATATTATCTGCGGGCAGGATCCGAAAAGCAGATAGAGGTGCACCATGGCAAAGATATGGACGGGCTTTGTCCATGCGTAAGAATGCAGCGCCAAAACATTAGAGTTTATCGCGTGATTCCGCATGCAGAGTACCACGCGAATATGACTTCACATGTCATTTGTTTATCTTTTTCCGGAATTGACAGGGATTGCCTTCAATTGAGCTCCTTGCTCTAAGCAGCTGGAGAGCACGAGTGTGCGGGAAACGCGGCATAGCACCGCCCTTCGGGACATCCCTGGTTTCGCTTAATGGCTTCCTGCCCTCAATCTTCTGTTCGTATGAATTGAAGGTAGTCATGGAACCAATATGTGTATTTCCTAGTACATTCCATGAATTTCACCCGCATCAGATGGTATTAGCATGAGAAAGTCTATACAACTCGGTGGGCTTGAAAAAATCATCTCAACATGAATGTTTAACCGCACCGCTGAGCTTTTATTTAAAACTATATAACACCGTGAATTAGATTCGCGCCCTAATTTCTGTCTTTTTCTCATTAAGATTATTGAGCAAGGATGAGCTGCTGACATTCAGATATCGCATAAGTCTGATCTCGATCGGTGATACGGAAGCGGAGGAAGCTTGGCGCGGTACAGGTGCAAGGTCCTTCTGGATTAATACCAGCTAATTGATATTACCTTTGACTCTCCACACGGATAATAGCCCACAAGGTACGTCTGTAGCATCCACTACATAGTAAACAATGAAATACTGTCAAGATTTGCCCTTTTTTCTTCCGTGACGGAAAAGTAGTAGAGATTTAATGGGGTCCTTGATCCTGATACACTGTAGGATTATCGAAGCTAATAATGACTCTGGTCGAATCAGAACATCAGTATTGAAACTGCTCACACTGCAAACGCCGTGTGATATCCAAAAGAGGGCCAGATCATTTCAGATAATGTGAGTAAGCTGAAAGCCAGCTTCCTTATTAAATACTGTGCTCTTTCATTTAATATGTCTTGTATGGTATTTGATGGAAAGTTCCACACTCTTCGTAAGCGCCTCTTGGATAAGGCCTATCTTCTGGCAAGTCACAACTGGCCGCCTGCATAACAGCGCTGATACGTGCCGCACGGCTCAGCCCCAGGATTAGGCCCTGTGCCAAGGATCTTGCTTCAAAGAAGATGAAGATCTACATCCTGGACGGTTCCTACAAAGAGATCGGTTGCCGGTTCGGGTAAGCACTACGCGGCGGCTTCACCGATCTTGGCGAAGCCGGCGTACATCGAACTTGCGACGAGAACCAAAAACCTGTCCGAGGACCGGAGGATCGGGTGGTCACAATAGTGCCTCTTAGTATCTGCTCCGCCGAGGACAGAGGTCTGGACCTGTGCCGTTAAAGGTGGAAGCCGTTGTCATCAACCGGTCGGGTACCGGCGTACCATTAGGCTCCCACCTCCTGAAAGCGCTAGAGTTTATTTACACTAATTCGTTTACTAAGGAGAAGAAAATGCCATATCTATGTACGGCAACTCAAGACTTCATGTATGCGAAGAACAGGCTACGGGAGCTAAGATTTGGGAAGGGAAGGGTCGAAGGTGGGCTTCGAGCAAACCAACATGGCCTGGTGCACAGCCAACCGCCCCCTGGCAGCGCTGCGCCAACACCATAACTTTATCACGCTGACATCCAGATGATCGCAGCAAGCCTATTTCATGTGCAAAGATGAAACTCTTCTCCCATATTCTAGTGACATGTAACATAGTTGCGAAACATTCATTGTTCTCACAAGAGCATGTGATGAGTAGGAATCTGCAGAGGCGCCATCTTTTCTGCCTGAAGAACGTGCACAAGCTTCTCAGGCCATGGGGGCCGGAAAGCTAAAGACAAAACTGCTGAATGGTGCTTACTTGCGGTGATGATTTTGCCGGCATTACCATGGCAAAGTGTGCCCGGTGCCAAAAGAACACGGTTTTCGCCCCAAATCCCTTCCGCCCTGTTAATCTTTTGTTAAAATTTCGTCACACTGGCGCAACACTATACACAAGGCTGTCACTCGGGCTTACGAAAAGGCTCTTGATCTGCAGATGTCGCCTATTTTCGTACCCTGTAGTTGCCTGTCCGTGTTCCACATCGGTGTAGGCTGGGCTGTGTGACAACCAGGCTGAGGAACAGAAAATAACGCAGCTCCCTTATTCGCCCTTGGTTTCGTATTCACATTGAAACGGAATCAGAGCTACCCGAGAGAAGCAGTTCACTCTAAAGAGGCTGACGCCAAGCTTCTTTGAAGCACATTCGTAGCCTCATCGCGGGCAATCTGGGATCGCCGGAACTGCCTAATCGGGCAATTTTTTTTAGGTGCACATCCGGGGTCAAGCAGCCACCCACGGGCCGTCACGTACCCGGTCCGCCATGATCAGGGCGGAATCCTTTGATCTGCATGTCATTTGGAGCTGATCGAATGTTTTCGACGTGTTGTC
This sequence comes from Neoscytalidium dimidiatum, assembly GCA_037367355.1. Lineage (NCBI taxonomy): Eukaryota > Fungi > Ascomycota > Dothideomycetes > Botryosphaeriales > Botryosphaeriaceae > Neoscytalidium > Neoscytalidium dimidiatum. Next base: position 1,761 of record JAVSCG010000017.1, on the reverse strand, counting down.
GCGGTGGGGCTCTCCCTTTGAGGTAACGGTCGACGGTGAAAGTGGTGAAGTGGAGGAAAGAACAGCTCAAATGCAGGTTAGGCTATGCCGTCAGGCTCCAGAGACAGCTAACATCCTGTCAACTAGCGGCTGATGAGCAGAGGATCTACAGTCACATCGAAGGGAGAAGGAAGGGAACCCACTTGCTCCTGCGTAGCTGTCTGGGTATACGAGAAGGCTGGATTCAGCCTGACGGAGAGCTGAGCATGTCAATATCCACGCTGAGAATGGATATATAAAGTCGTACGTCTGGACAGGAAGTCAGTATCAACATCAGCAGCTCACCTGGCTATCTTCTACGCTTCAACCAACATCTTTCCATCCAGAATGGCCCCGACCAAGTTCACCCTCGCCCTCCTCGGTGCCCTCCTCACCACCACCACCACAACCGCCCAGTCCGCCAACCCCGGCATCGGCCTGAATCCAGCCGCCGAAGGCGCCACGGATGAAGTGACGCCAGGCAGCGGCCCGAACGGCAGTGAAGACTGGTTCAACACGGGGCTGACCGGCGACGGATGGAACCCGCCCTTCCTCAACTTCACGACGCTCTACCACATCAGCCGCGACCAGTTCTACGCGGGCGCGGGCGGCCGCTGCGCGCAGTACGACGCGTACTTCCAGCGGGCGGGCGACGGCCACGGCATCGACCCGGTCATCCTGGCCTTCATCGCGATGCAGGAGTCGTCCTGCAACGCCGACGCGGGCGGCCCCACGCCGGGCCTGATGCAGGTGTCGTGCGCGAACTACCCGGGCGGCGTGTGCACGGATTCGCTGGACGACAACGTCAACGCTGGCGCCAACTACCTGCGCTCGCAGCTCGACGCGTACGGCGGCAACGCCCTGCTCGCCATCGGCTCCTACAACGGCTGGTTCCCCGCCAACAGCGGCCTGAACGGCGGCGACGGCATCACCGAGGAGTATCCGTGCTCCGACGAGGGCAGGGCGAACGGCTTGCCGCAGAACCTCGATTATCTGCAGGAGACGCTGAATGGCTGGTTCACCGGGCAGGATCCGTACGGTGAGCAGAGCTGGATCGGGACGTATGACTGCCAGGGTCAATGTGGGAATGGGAACGTTTGTTGAGGGAAGGATGGGACGAGGCCTCTCGTTATGGAGCTGAGAGTATGTGGGCAGCTGAGTTCCCTTGACGTGAGGCAACGAGGCTGCGAGGCGTGTGGGACGAGGACGCGTGTTTGGTTTCTTGATTTCCGCTGTGTAAATAATGTGCTCTGTCAATACACTCTCTCATATAACTGATGGATAAATGAAGATATGATGGTTGAAGTGCACTTGATGTTTGCTACAGTGGTAGTGGCAGTGTTGAGGGGTCGCCGGTCGGGGTGTCCAGCCGTGCGCAGCCTGTCAATCCAGAGCCTTTTACCTACTGTTGATCGCTTCGGAGCATCAAAAGCCACCCTCTCAAGGGAAAAGGTAATGACATCCTCTCTGAGCAAGGAGAAGTGGGCATTGCTGAATACCCTGAGATCCAGGCTCCCAGGTACAAGCCGATCTGCTTCGTAGTTGTGAACTCATGCCATAATCTCCCCATCACTGCTATCAGCAACGTAAGCAGTCCAAAGCGTGATATCTCTACAGTACCGCATCCATCTGAAACTCAATTTAACACCCTTTCTACGTGCACCAGGCGTATGATTGAAGAAACCCAGTCCACGCGGGGACAGCGCCTCACAAGACAAACGCACGGCGGCAGTATCGGATATA
>JAVSCG010000016.1:0-20000 GCA_037367355.1 Neoscytalidium dimidiatum | reverse complement strand
GAGTTTCTATAAGTTCCTAGCGGAATCCGCTTCTTCCTATTTAATAAGGTACTTAAATTAACCGTTAATCTAGTCTCTATCTAGGATTTTCTCTACGTTCTATTCTTTATCGGCGTTATCGAGGTATATTTTAAGTTCTAAGTTAGGTTCGGCGTTGCTATATATAGGTTTAAGTAATGAGATATAGAAAACCGGGTATATACCTACTTATTCTAGTAATTTAAGTTTAAAGGAAATAGATAAAAGTTTTTTTTTAATTTAGTAGGGTCCGATTTTTTTATAGTCTAATTTATCGTTCGATCGTATTATTTTAATATTTTTTCTAAGGAGCTAGACTTTATCCCCCTCCTTTAGGGGCGGCAACGCCTAGCGCCGTCTATCGTAGTATATAGCTATTCGGTATACGGTAAATTTAATATCTTAGGCTAGTTCCTAGTATAGTTCGCGTAGCTAGTCTATTCTAAGTATAGCTTTTTAGGCGAGTACTTCGTAGATCTAGGGTTCTTCGAAGGCGGTAGAGTCGAATCCGTAGTTAGCGTAGAAGAGCGTAGTTTATATAGCTTCTATTAATATACTATTATATACGTATTAGGCTAATAGTAGAAGTTTAACCTAGTTATTTTATTTATAGTTTAGGTAGAATCTTAAGTACTATTCTAGCGTCTAGTTAGTTCGTTCTATTTATTTGTCGGTTTACGAGTATACTATTATTAATATCTTATATTTAGTTTCTAACTTATAGACTAAGGTCTACTAGAATTTAGCTCTAAATTATAGGTCTCGGTCTATAATTAGTTCCTTAGGTATTCCGTAGTAGGCAAAGACGTATCTAAGAAAGAGGTAGGCATAGCCTTCTACTCCGATTTTCTTATTATAAGGGACGAAGTATACCTATTTTATTAGACGATCGACGATAACTAGAATAGCGTTATATCGTATTTTAGTTACGGAGTCTACTAAGACTAGTAGATCGGTAATAAAGTTTATTATAACTAATTTCTAGGGTTTAGTTAGTACTATAATAAGCTATAGTTATCCGTATAGTATATATCGCGCTACCTTATTTTTTACGTATTTGTTATATTCCTAGATAACTTTCTCTACTATTTTCTTTATTCGGGGAAAGTAGAAGTATCTTATAAGCCGTTCTAAGATTCTTATTATTCCTAGGTATCCGTAGACTACAAATTCGTAGTATTTCTTTATTAGCCGTTTACGTAGAGGTATAGGTACGTAGATTTTCCCGCGAAATAGTATATTACCTCTATAATCTTAGACTAGGTTAGGGTCGTTATACTCTAGAGTGCCTATTCGTTAAAGTAGTTCTTAGAATAGCGGATCGTTATTATATTTTCCTTAGATAATTTATTTCTAAGTAGCGGTATTATCTTCTTCTTCGTTTATTACTTTCTTTGTAGTTTCTTTAGGTATTAGTATAAGTTTCTTATCCTATAGTTCTTCTTTATCCTCCGGTTTTTATTCGGGTATTAGGCCTCTTAGAGGCTCGTCGTTATCGATAGGGTTTCCTAGTCTTATAATAGGTGCTAGTATTTATTCCTTCTAGAATAGATCGTATTCCTTAATAATTTAGGGGCGGTTAGAACTTAACGTACCGTCGTTATTTTATCGTAGTACCGCTAGTAATAGATCTAGTTTTCCTTCTATATAGTCGGCTCTTTAGCTAAGTATATCGGCCTTACCGTTTTCTTCTTCCTTACGGTAGTAGATCTTAAAGTAGAAGGGGGCTAGTTATTTAGCCTATTGTACTTATCTTCTATTTAGTACCTTAGTAATTATAAAGTATTCTAGGTTCTTATAGTCCGAATATACCGTAATTTTATAGTTAGCTTCCTTAAGGTAGTATCGCTATTTTTTAAACGCTATAATAATCGTAAGTAGTTCTTTATCGTATATTTCGTAATTAAGTTCGGCGGGTGATATTTTACGAGAGTAATACGTAATAGAGTATAATCTTCTCTTATCGTCTAGCTAGCTAAGAGTAGCGCCGATAGTATAGTCGAATACGTTAGTTTTAAGGTAGAGTAGTTTATTAGAATCGAATATTATTACGGTATAGTCACCTAGAAAGGCGGATAACGAAACCCTACGACTACTTACCGCCTATATAACTAACTCGGGGCCTAACTCGGTAGAATATCTACCGATACTAATATACTAGACTACTATATACTCGCTTAATAAAGCTTAGACTACTAATTAGTACTAATTAGTAGGTTAATATTATAGATTACTACTAATCGTACCGATTACTCTATATATATAGACTATACTTATTTATCGTAGTTAGGACCCTCGTAGTTAACTTATTAATTAATTCCTATCTTACTATTATACGAACCTCCCCTACCTACTACTATATCGGCCCCTAGAAAGCCTAAGCTACCTAACGACGCGCCTTAACTCCTCTAAAAAGAGTTTCGGCGTAATACTTTAACTACTTTTTTATAGGTACCGGAGGTAATCCTACCCTAAAAACTACTAACTATAATATCCTAGACCGAAATTAGGAATAACCTCCCGACGGAGAAGGATTAGCTTTAGTTAATCCGTCCCTTAATCCCTAGAAACCTAGCCCTTAATATAAGACTACTTATTTCGGAAGCCTATTCCTCGGGTATAGTCTCCTTAAGTCGAGTAATTAACGGATCTAGAGTACTAGAGGACGCTAGCGACGACTATAGTTAAGTCCTTCTAGAGTATTTTATTTAAGGATAAGCCTTTACCGTTAACCGTACTATACGGCCTTCTACCCTAGCTACCTCCGTACTACTAGAACCGATCCGATACGATACTAAGCTAAAGATTAAGACCCCTAATACCTATAATAGAGATCGGCGTAAGCTTAACGATTTCTTAGCCTAGTTAGAGAACTACTTCGAGTTCTATAAAATATTATTTAAGGACGACGAGGAAAGGATCCGCTTTATAGGAACCTACCTTCGAGGTAACGTAGTACGATAGTTTAAACCCTATCGAAAGGACTTCCGCTCGGTTATTCTACGTACGGAAACTAGTAGCTTATTCGCTAACTATAATCGCTTCGCCGACGTAATTAGACAAGCCTTTAGTAGTAAAAACGAGGAGTAGAAGGCCGCCCTTCGAATTTAGGACCTCTATAAGGACTCCGAATATAGGACTCCCTACTACTTATATACGAGGAGCTATCGGCTTCTATAACGGTTCTGCGGCCTAGGCCGGTGCTAACGAACCTGCTTACCGCCGCTATATAAGTCCCGCCTAACGGGCCCCTCGAATCCCCTAAGAATTCGTCTATTATCTAATAGAGACCCTCTTATACTATCCTTAAACTCTCTATTTATATCTAGTCCTTATATTCGAATCCTTCTTCTTAAATAGCCGGTTTAAGATAGTCGACGCGCCCTCCTCGCACTGGTAGCACGCACCCTTACGAATACCTTACGTATAGCGGGCGAGAACTCTACGGATAGTACCCCCTCTAGTACCCTTACTCCTAGAGTAGATCTAATAACCGAAAGTAACGTAGAGAGGGCTACTAACGAACCCCTAAGTCGTAAAAAACGTATCGAGTAACTATAAGCTAAACTAGATAGGCTCCTTAATACGAACCTAGGCGTTACTATAGAAGAAATTTAATAGTCGAACTAAATAATCGACGCTTTATAGAATCGTATTATACTTATACGCCGTAAGCTACCCGAATCCGACACGTAGGCGACTTATACCCCTAGCGTATTCGAAGCGATACGCACCTTTAATAAGGTATACGAGCGCCTATAGAAATACTAAACACCTATTTTAAAGACGGTAATATAGTCCGCCTTCGAGGCTTAGAACCGTAAGGTCTAAAATATCTTCGCCCTTATATATATAAGTAATTATAACTATATAGAGCGAACCCGCTAGACCCTTCGTAGCCTTAAAAAGTATACTAACTTTACTAACCCCGTATACTAGCGGTTAGAGGATAGTAAAAAGGGCGACCTTCTATATAATAAGTTTATTCGTATTATTTAGGATATTATTAAAGACCCCGCTATATATAGGTTCGATAATACCCTAAATTTCTAGGGGAGATACGCACTACAGTTAAGATAGGTACTTCAGACGCTTGACTCGAAAAGTCTAATAAAGTAGCTTTCGTACGAGATTCTTAACGAAGTACTTCTAATAGACTTCTACTACTCGCGTCTTTCGGACGCCTACCGTAAGGAGCTTCTTTAGGGCAACTACTTATATAACGTAACGACGCTTAAGGACTTCTATAAAGTTATCTCGCGTCTTAAGTCTATTATAGACCTCTAGGCTCTCGTAAGAGACGCTAATAGTCTGCCTAAAAAGGACTACTCGACTTATAAGCGCGCCTATAGTAACGTAGCTTCGAGCGAGTCTAACTAGAATAGTAAGTCCGCTTTCTAGGGCCGCGGTAAGTACCGGTCGAGAGGTCTTACCTAAAGCGCTAGCTCTACGGAGCCTAAGCGCGCTCCTACCGTAGGCTCCTCGTATAAAGGACGCACTTATCCCTATAAAGGAGGAGACTCCTACGGGAAGAGTAACTAGCGAGTTAACGCTACTAGAAAGAACGGCGATACGGGAAAAGAAAGGCTCTAGTAGCCGCCCTAGACTAGCTACCACTAGAACCGTATAATAACGGCTCTAACTTAAGAATCGTTACTAATATTCTCGTATACTTACCTAACGGGGTATATACTCTAAAGGCCTTACTAAATACGGGTTCTATAATAAACCTAATAGCCTAATATATCGTTCGAAGAGTATAAGTACTCCTCTCGAACCTAACTCTTAAGCTCGACGTAAGCGCGGTAAATAATACCCTAGTTACTACGTATAACTACTACCGACTTTCGATAACGGTTACTAATAGTACCGGTAAGTAGCGTACGACTAAAGCGCTACCCTTCTAGGGCGCTAATATTACCGGCTTCGATACTATTCTAGGTATAAACTAGTTTAGAAACGTAGGGCCGTTATTTAACTTCTTAACCGGTATCTTTACTTAGTCTAATAACCCTTTCCGGTATATCTATCTATAGACGCCCGAAGACTTCCTTGCCGACCTTAAGAAAGGCGAGAAAGTATATTATCTCTATTAGAAACCGATACTTACCCCGGAGGACGTCCTAGAAATATAGGGCGGAGGTAACTAAAACTTAGAGTACCTTCTAGTACCTTAAGCGACGCTTACGGAGTACGCGGCCGCGCGCCGCGCGGCCCTCGTATACGATACGTACTCTAGTCTTAGCCCTATTAGAGTATCCCTTATAGTAGCCGCGGTAAGTACTCCTACTAAGTAGTTACCTTCGTATTACGCGGACCTTTTAGACGTCTTTTTAGACGAGTTAGCTAGCGTACTCATCCCTAATACTAAGTATAACCACGCTATTAAATTACTAGATAGAACTTCTCCTTCGTAAATATCTATCTATAATCTATCGCCCCGCGAGCTTTAGATTCTTCGAAAGTACCTAGATAAGGCTCTTAAAAAGAGCTAGATTAGGCCTAGTAAGTCCCCTACTAGCGCGCCTATCCTCTTCGTCTCTAAGCCTAACGGGACTATATAGCTATATATTAATTATAGGGGCCTTAATAAGGTTATAATTAAGAATCGCTATCTTTTACCCCTTATTAGTAAACTATTAGACCGTATATCTTATACGAAAGTCTTTACTAAACTCGACCTACGTAACGCCTATTATAGAATCCGCATCTATAAGAGTAACGAGTAGAAAACCGTATTTAAGACGCGCTACAACCTCTTTAAATACCTCGTTATACTCTTTAGCCTAGCTAACGCGCCCGCTATCTTTTAAAGCTATATTTATTAAGCGCTAGGCAGCCTCGTAGATATTATCTACGTCGTCTATCTAAACGACATCCTTATCTACTTAAAGAATAAAGAGGAATACGTATAATATATACGCGTAGTACTATAACGCCTCCGTAATTAGAACTTATACGCTAAGTTATCTAAATATACCTTCTATACTACTAGGGCTAAGTTTCTAGGATTTATCGTAACCCCCTAGAATATTACTATAGACTAGGAACGCGTTAGGACTATTTAAGAATAGCCGGAGCCTACCTCGTATCGAGGCGTTTAAGTATTTTTAGGCTTTACTAACTTCTATAGACGCTTTATATAGAACTACTTATCTATCGCGAAGCCCCTTAATTATTACGAACCCTACGGGCTTTATAGCCGCGAGGGCCGCGAGCCCGTACGGGAAAAAGAGCCGCAAGGCCCTAAGAAGCCTACGTATAGTAGAGCCGCACTCCTTAAGCCCGTACGGGAAGACTAGGAATACGGGATAACGGTACGCACGGGAACGCTAGTAGGCAATAACGACTGCCCGTACGGAAAGGACGCCCACGGGCGCAACGACTAGGAAAAGGGGTACGGGCTAACGTAGAGCCGCAGGGGACGAAGGACCGTACGGGCGGGAATTAGGAAAGCCGATAAGGATAAGAGTATAGCGGTAATATCGTCCGCTAGTACTAGTAGGTGATTCATTCTCGGTAGCTAATACCGAGTTACGAAACCTAGGACCTATACGAGATTAGAACTAATCTAAACCTCTAATCTAAGGCTCTAATCTAATACTATAATCTCTAGATTGCTATAGCTTTCCTATAGTATATAGACATACTCGTTAGATAGTACTTTAACCCTCGTAGTTAACTTAAAGTTCTAATTCGATACTATATTAACTTAGAGGTAATAAGGCCTATCGAACTCCTATATCCCGTAACTTCTTATTCTATTATCGCTCCCCTTTCCTCGTCTTTAAGGTAAACCCTTCGATAAACCCGAACCTACTAGGTAACTCCGAAGCCTAGTAGTAGAGGCCCCGTCGTTATACTTTAACTACTATCCTTATAGGAAAGAAAGCGATTTAATTAGAAAATAGAAAGTATTCCCTTACCCTAAGAAGTACTAATAGCATTAGCTATTATAGCGGACGCACCTAATAGTAAGCACGCATAAGAGGCGTAGAATATCTCGGGCTCGTAGTAACCGCCGCAATATAGTACGGTAGTAGAAAACCAACACCCTAATATGCCGACTAACGAGGAGCTGCTTAATATAATCCTAGAACTTCGAAACGAAAACGTAATCCTGCGTATCTAGCTTACCTAGGTACTAGCTCTACTACCGGCTACTAAGGTTAAGGTCCCAAAGCTAGACCTATACTACGGAGACTAAAAGAAGACCTAAGCCTTTATTACGTAGCTAAATAACTACATACACTTTATATACGGCAACTTCGCCGGCCCCACCGAATAAGTCCTATACGCCAGTACCTACCTTAGAGGATTGGCGGAATAATAGTTCCGACCTTTTAAGCGGAAGTACTAGGAGAAACCCGTATATCTATAGTCCGAAGCAACCTCGATAATCTTTAGCGACTACCGAAACTTTACGAAGCAGCTTAAGGCAGCCTTTAGCGGCGTTAACGAGAACCGTCTAGCTACTAGGACCCTTATAAGTCTAAAATAGAAAGGAACGGTATAGGACTATACAGCTAAATTCTAAGACGCAGTATACCTCGTAGATAGGCACTCTGACCTTACGCTACGCACCTTCTACTACTAAGGGCTGAGGGACGAAATTAAAGAAGCTATAACGTACTACGAGGAACTAGAAACCCTTAACGATATAATTAAGCTAGCCCTACTTATAGACAAGCGTCGTATAGAGAGGTAGTTCGATAAGAAAGGGTATAACGCTAATACCTCGAGGCAAGCTAGGCCTCGCTACACCTAGAAAGGAGGGGACGCTATAGAAATAGATAATATAGTCCGTCGGGATAAAAGTAAGAAAAAGCAGAACGGCAATAATAGGGGCAAGAAAAGGGAATAGAGTAAGAAAGAAAAAGAGCTCTATAAGAAAGGACTATATATCTAATATAGAGACAAATAGAGCGCAGGGCATAAATACTCGAAGAAAGAGTTACGGGAAGTAGCGGCAGCTATCTAGGGATAGGAGGCGCTACGGGAAATCGCCGCTATAAGAATAGTAGACTATATAGTCCTAAGCTAGATAGCGTACTACGACGACGATTACACTATCTACTAGAGCGATAAGGACGCTACGGGGTAGTACCCTAGTAAGCTACGACGACTTAATATAATACTCCGAAAATCAGAAGAGGCTACGGAGGAAGACATCGAAAAACACTTCCCGGCCGACGAAGACCTCGTAAATAGCGAAACCGGAGAACTATACGATAGTATACCGGAATCTAGCGAGGTAGGAACTATCGAGTAATAGTAGGACTAGGCTATACTTAACCGGATCGTAGAGCACCTAAACCGATACGGAGATATAAGGAATATCGAATCCGGTTATATCCCTACGATCTACTAGACCCCCGGATCGAGAATAGATCTACTACCGTAATAGTACTAGATAAAGAACGGAAAACTTAGCTTACGGTTTTTCGAGAACGACGTATGGCACCCCTAGAAGGAATCGCTATTAAAAACGGCCGATAAGGTAGCATCCTAGCTTAAAGGAGAGGCCTAGGGAATATAGTAGTAATAAGACCTTATATCTCTACGCAATATAGTCTATACCCTCTACCGTTACGGTATAGCTACGCGGAACCACGGCACCCTATAGTAAGTACTCGATAAAAAATATAGTAAACTAACCTTCTAGTACTAGGTACGTAACGGATAAATCTACTAGAGGCGTAAGATTAAGTAAGGGCGATAGACTTAATAGAAGGATACCCCGATCCTAGTCGAAGAATAGGACGAGTATATACGCTACGAGATGTTAAAAAACTAGATGGCTCCCCTAGCTAGGGACCCTAGAAGGGGCTAATACGAAGGTCCCTTAACTAGGTTATATACTTAACATCGAACGGAATATCTCGTAAGTAGGAAGAACTTAAAATACTACTAGAAGTACTAGTTACTATCGAAGGAACTACTACGTTAGTAATAATCGATAGTAGAGCGTAAGGAAATTTCGTAGATCCTAAATTCCTTAGGAAGAACGACTTGCTATTCTAACCTAAGAAACGGCCCTACGAACTTAGCACGTTCGACGGGTTATCGATAGAATACGGCAAGGGTTAGGTAAGGATCGAGACCGGTTAGATACGAATAACCCTTAGAGATTATAAAGAACGAATTAACCTAGACGTAATAATAAGCCCGAACTACGACATCGTCCTTAGGATACCCTAGTTAAAAACCTACGACCCGTATATATATATTAGAAAGATGGAACTATAACGTTTCCCGGAGACAACTATAAGCGACACCTCGCGAACCTCGAAGTAAAAGAGCTAGAGCTAAAGAGCCCGAGCTAAGAGCTAGAGCTAGAGAGCTAGAGCTAAGAGCTAGAGCTAAGGAGCTAGAGCCGAGAGCTAGAGACGGAGAGCTAGAGCTAAAAGGGCTACGAGCTAGAGCCGTCTAAAGAGTACCCGGTAGAGGCTAAGAGGATATTCCTTAATACCCTACTACGTATAAAAAAACGAGGAGAGTAAGCTTATATCGTCTATATTAAGCCCAGCTTAGAATAAGAACGCCGAATTATAGTATAGATTAGAAAACGGACCCCGGAAGTCGATACTCCCCGGCCCCTCGGAGGAGACTATCCGAAGAGGATCTACGAGAGGTATAGCCTGCTAGGCAGAACCCTTAACTAGATACGCGTAACGAAAAATACTACGGGACTAGAGAAAGTACCCCCGGAATTCTAGAAATACGCCGAATTATTTTAAGAAAGAGGTAAAGGATTATTACCTAAGTATAAGCTATAGGACTATAAAATACCCCTATTACTAGAAACGTAGCCCGCGTTTAAGCCTATCTACTCTCTTTCTAAGAACGAGGCCGAGGCACTAAGGGAGTATCTTAAAACGAACCTAGAAAGAGAATATATCTAACCCTCTACGTTACCGGCCGGATATCCTATCTTATTTGTACCTAAGAAAAATAGCAAGCTCCGCCTCTATATCGACTATAGATAATTAAACGATATTACGGTGAAAAACCGATACCCGTTACTACGCATCGATAAATTATAGAATAGACTAAGAAAAGCTAAATACTTTACTAAGCTAGACCTTAGGGAAGGTTATTACCTCGTCCGGATAAAAGAAGGTAAAGAATAGAAGACGGCTTTCCGAATAAGATTCGGATATTACGAGTATACGGTAATGCTATTCAGACTTACTAATACACCGGCTACGTTCTAGAGCCTAGTTAACGATATACTACGACCGTATTTAGACGTATTCGTACTAGCCTACCTAGACGATATCCTAATATACTCGGAAACGCTTAAAGAATATACCGAGTATGTATATAAAGTCCTATAGATACTAGAGGAACGGAACCTCCGGATAGCCTCTAATAAGAGCGAATAGTATATATAGAAGACTAAGTACCTCGGGTTTATTATTACCCTAGGATACATTAGCATAGACGAGAAGAAACTAGACGCGATAAGAGAATGGCCTACGCCGAAAACCGTTAAAAAAGTATAATCCTTCCTTAGCTTTACTAACTTTTATCGGAAGTTTATCCTAAACTATACGAAGGTATTAGCTCCGCTTATAGATTTAACTAAAAAAGAATATAGATTTATATAGGGAGAAAGATAGTAGAATGCTTTTGAATTATTAAAACGAATATTTATAGAAGCACCGGTCTTAGGACTATTCTATCCTAACCTACCTATAACGGTAGAAACCGACGTATCGGACTACGCTATCGGAGCAGTTTTAAGCCAGCTAGACGAGTAAGGCAGACTATATCCTATCGCGTATTATTCCCGAAAGATAACAGGTCTAGAAAGGAACTACGACGTCTACGATAAAGAACTCCTAGCTATCGTTACGGCTTTTAAAGAATAGAGACACTACCTCGAAGAAGCTAAGTACTAGGTTATAGTCTACTACGACTATAAGAACCTCTTATACTTTACTACTACGAAAGAACTAAACCGAAGATAGGTTAGGTAGGCTAAAGAACTAGCGTCCTACGATATAAAGATCACCTACCGAAAGAGATTAGAAAACGCCCGCGTAGACGCGCTGAGTAGAAGAACCGACTATATAGAAGGGAAGCTAGAACTATAACCGGTAATACTAGTAGAGTAGGGAGACGGGTCTTTTATACCCGATAAACGCTAGATCTCCGCTATATATAGAAGAAAGGAGAAACCCGATAGGTCGCTTACCCCGGCTAGGCTAGTAGCCTTAGCGATACGCCTCGTAGCTAAAATAGCGATCGTAAAATCCGAGAAGCCTACGCCGGAAGACGCCACTGCATAAGAAATCGGAATCTAGAAAACGACCCCGAGTAACTAAAGACGTAGATAGAACAACTGTTTTTGGTGACACTCACGTCTCGGTAAACTACGGAGGAACTTATAAAGAATATATACGAGCCCCATAGCGATAGTTATTAAGGAACCAAGAAGACGATCGAGAGGATTACGAGAAATTACTACTTCCTAGGGCTAAGGATAGTCAACGGATAGTTACGTAATGCGACCTCTATATTGAAGTAAGGCGGCGAGATACGCATCTCTACCGACTACTCTAGCTATTACTGGTATCGTCGCCCTTAATAATCTATCTCGCTAGATTTTATTACGGACCTACCTAAGCGGAAGAACTACTTACTGAGTTAAAGACGATTTAAGTACTGGTTATTATAGGAATAACGAAGTACGCGCAGACTACCTACTATACCTAAAGAAGGCAAACGCGGAAGATCTCGTATATACGTTTCTAAGAACTATCCTCGGCAACTACGGATTACTAGAAGAACTCGTATCGAATAGGGACAGACTATTTATATTACGATTCTGGCAGACTCTTACTAAATAACTCGGAGCGAAATATAGACTCTCGACTACGGTATATCCGCAAATGAACGATGATAGATAACGACTAATTAGACGCTGAGTAATACCTACGCTATTATCTTAACTACGATGTGATAACTAGGTAGAATTACTACCCCAGCCTAGTTCGCGATATAACAGCTCTAAGGTATTAGAATATAAGAATCGCCGTTCTACGCTAATTACGGTTACGAGCTATCGGCCTATAAAGAACCGATACCGAGTAAATTACTAGCCTAAAAGGGAATCCTTAAAGCCGACTAGCTAAAGGTACTCTACGAATAGTTATACCTAGACCTAGAATTCGTAGCTCTACGAATAGGTAAATACTACGATAAGCGGCACTAGGAGGCACCGTAGCTAAAGAAGGGGGACAAAGTCTACCTCCTTAGAAAAAATATTAGAATAAGGCGGCTAAATAATAAGCTGGATTTTAAGAAAATAGGACTATTTAGGATCGAAGAAAAAATCGGGAAAGTTAATTTCCGCCTTAAATTACTAGAAACGATACGGATATACCTCGTTTTTTACGTATCCCTTCTAGAACTAGCACTAAAGAACGCTAAAACCGTAACCTATACGGAAGAGATACTTCTAGAAAATCCAGACGCCAACAAAAACCGAGATTAGAAAGTAGAGAAAGTCCTCGATAGCGGCTATATCGACGGTTAATTCCGGTACCTTCTTAAATAAAAAGGAGAATAGGACGATACCTAGGAACCGCTAGAAAATTACGACGGATATAGACAACTTATTAATAAGTTCTATCGTCGAAACCCGAATCGACTAATACCGCCGACTCGTTAAATATAAAGAACCTAAAATCGAAATTAGGAAACGGAGACTGCCGCGCCTAATCGACCGGCTCGGAGCTCTCGGGCGGCGTAGTAGTAGAACTAACGCTAGGCGACCTAACGGAACGGGACGGACCCGTAGTAGCGTTAGCTAAGACGTCGCCACGTATACGCTTTACTAATCGCTCCTCCTCGGCGTCCTTAGGATTAATAGGATCCCCCGCCTCGCGAGCGGCCTCTAAACGATCTAGCTCCTTAAGATCCTTAACGGTCTACGCCTTCTTAGAAATTATTAGGCTCCTACGGCGGCGCAATAGGTCTCGCTACTTACGAATACGCTATAACCGGGCTATATTCTTCTAAAGAAGATCTAGTACCGCTTACTTCTTCGATTTAGCCTTGTCGATAGCGCGCTTTAACCGGAAAACTACGGTAGTTAGCGTAAAGCTTCGAAAAACGGGAGAGGGACGAACAATTAGAATCCTCTAAGCCGCTACTATCGTAGGCGGATAAGCCCCGACGAACGTATTTGCTATAACGTTTATAGCTAAGGTCTATTCTATAAACCACCTCTATCTCGCCCGGCTTACGACGGGCGTTCGCTAGTAAACACACGGTATAAGGAATAGGCATCCTCTTACTAAGAAGGTTAATTTTAGAGGCTAAAGACTTACGCTTAGCCTTCTAGGAGTTACGCCACTTGGGAGGCATGACGGGACGAGACTTACGAAGAAGAAAACAAAGAAACGATAGAAACCAAGATATAGGGCCAACGGAAGAATTCGGGCCGAAGATCTCTACGAGGAGGGTAGTATACGAACCCTACGGGCTTTATACCGCGGGCCGCGAGCCCGTACGGGAAAAGAGAGCCAAGGCCCGGCATTCACGATAGTAGAGCCGCACTCCTTAACCAACGGAAGACTAGGAACACGGGATAACGGTACGCACGAACGCTAGTAGGCATAACGACTACCCGTGCGGGAAGGACGCCCCACGGGCAATGACTGAAAAAGGACACGGGCTAACGAGAGCCGCAGGGGACGAAGAACCGTACGGGCGGAATTAGAAAGCCGATAAGACAAGAGTATAGCGGTAATATCGTCCGCTAGCACTAAGAAGTCGGATTCCCAAAAGAGGCTTTAGCGCGAGTTACGTAAACCTATAGGACCTACACGGGATTAACTAATCAAACCCCAATCTAAGGCTCTAATCTAATACTATAATCCCTAGATTACTATAGCTTTCCTATAGTATATAGATATACTGTTAGATAAGATTTAACCTCGTAGTTAACTTAAGTTCTAATTGATACTATATTAACTTAGAGGTAATAAGGCCTATCGAACTCCTATATCCCGTAACTTCTTATTCTATTATCGCTCCCCTTTCCTCGTCTTTAAGGTAAACCCTTCGACAAACCCGAACCTACTAGGTGACTCCGAAGCCTAGTAGTAGAGGCCCCGTCGTTATATTAATAACCTTCTACGAAAGGCTTAGCGGCCGCCGGACGTAAACGCGAAGAAGCGCCCTACGCGGAAGGGCCCTACTAAGTAGTACCTCCCCTTCTAGTAGACCGACGCCGCGGCGTATACTTTTCGTACGCTTAAAGCCGCCTTTACGTAGGGGCTAGTACTTTGTTACTTTAATCCCGAGCTCCCGCTAATAATAATTACGGATGCGTCGGACTTCGCTATCGAAGGTATTCTACTTTAGCCCTATATATAAGAGGGTAACTAAAAGCACTAGTTGCCTATTACCTACTATAGCCGGAAGCTACCGGGTGAGTAAGGAACTTCTTATAATCGTAGCCGGCTTTTAACTATAGCGATATTATCTCGTATACGCTTCCTACGCTATACGCGTACTCTACGATTATAATAATCTTAAGTACTTTATAACTACTAAAAGCCTTACGAGCCGATAGGCACGCTATACTAAAAAGCTAGCGCGGTTCGACTTTAAGATTAAATATAAGCCGGGGGCTTCGAACCTAGTAGACCCTCTTAGCCGGCGGCCCGACTATATATCGGGTTTTAAAGAGGTTAAAAAGAAGGCGGTCCTAGACGCTATACTACCTACGTTATAGTAAAAACTATAGGCACGGGGGGTTATAGAAAACACCCTCGGGACTACTACCCTAACCGCGCGAGACGTATACGAATCGTATACGAGGGATACTCGTACTAATACTAGCTAATTTGAGGGCTTACTCTCTACTCTTTCCTTACTAGAGAATACCGCCGGCGTACCCGTAGAATCTAAGGCGGCCGAGTATACCCGCGAGGACCCTACGAGTAGTATACGTATAAGCGAGCTCAGTATCTAGAAATTTTATATCTAGCTATAGCCTACTAAGTAGTAGTAGTAGCTGCTATCGGTAAATATTTCTAAGCGAAAGAGCCTCTAAAGGCCCTCGTATCGCTAATCTACGAGGCCTAGTAACTAGACGTCGGTAGTTAAGTAATACGCGTAAAGCTAGCGGAGTTCCTCGCCGTAAACTACTAGTCTAAAGACCTAGACGGTCTATTATAACGTAATAGAAAGATTTTTATCCTAAATAGTACTCTACTAAAGAACGAGATACTCCGCCGTAACTACGATAACCCCTTAGGCGGCTATTACGGCTCTAAACGTACTACTATAGTAATCGGTCGTAAGTACGAATAGCCTAACCTAATAAGGGACGTATAAATATATATCTATAGTTACGATAAGTACTAAAGATATAAGGTACGACGCTATAAGCCCTACGACCTCCTATAGCCGCTAGAAGTAGAGACGGAGCTATAGAAGTATCTATCTCTTAACTTTATTACGAACCTACCCGAGTCTATAACTCGCGAAGGGGCTACGACGGACTTAATTCTAGTTCTAATAGACCGGGTAATAAAGAAGGTATACTACTTTCTAGTACGTAAGACTATTAATATAAGAACTCTAGTAGACCTCCTATAAGAATACTTCTTAAAAACTATTATCTTAGACTTCCTAGTATTAGATAGAGGTACGGTATTTATAAGTAAATACTAGGTAAACTTCTATTACGAACTCGGTATTTAGCGCCGGTTTAGTACCGCCTTCTACCCGTAAACTAATAGATAGACGGAGCGTTAGAATTAAGAGATTAAATACTACCTCCGTATTTATATAAATTAGAAGTAATCTAACTAGGCATCCCTTCTACTATAGGTAGTATACGCCTATAATAATACGCCGCACTCTTTAACGAAGGTATCGCTAAATCTACTAAGCTATATAACTAAATCTAGTACGCTAGACGGCGTAAGAGGCCTATAGTAGTTACGTAGCCTAGAAGCTACCCCCTCCGGCTCGGAGGATATTACCTATACGCCGGCCGCCGCCGCCGCGCGGGTAGACCGTATACGTCTCGTACGCGAGAATATAAAGAAAGTAATCTACTATATATAAGTACTCTAGGCGCGTTACTATAACCGCGGCCGCCTAGATAAATACTTTAATACTAGGAAAGAGGTACTACTACCGAAGAATATCCGTCTGGCGCCGCATAAGAACTTATGTAGCCGATTTCTAGGCTCCTTTAAGATTATTAGAAGGTTAGCACCTATTATAAGCTAGAGCTCTCATTAATAGCGCGTCTCTATCCTATCTTCTATATTTCATTCTTGAAATTTACACTCCGTCTAGGCTTTATACTACTAGCGGTAGAGTTAGTAGATAATACGTAGGAGGTCGAGGCTATAGTCGATTATTACGACGACTCCTTAGGTAGAATAAAATACCTTATTAAATAGCTGGGCTAGCTAAATAAGCATAATAAATAGAAGTCCGAATCGGAACTCTCTAACTATTAGAAACTACTTAACGAATACTATTAGAAACACTTGGGCCTTGGTCCTGGCTTAATATCGCTCTACAGTAAGTAGGGCATATATAAGGGCCAGCCTATAAGAAGGGTAGGGGAAAAACTCGAGGCTAAGAATAAGATAAAGTAGGCTTTATAGCCTTATAGAACCTATAAGAGTTCGGTAGTAGATAATACCGGGAAAGTACTATACGCTACGGCTATAATTAGTATAAATATAGCTTCTATACTTAGTCTTATAAGCCTCCGTTATTAGTAATCGTAAGTAATAATATTCGTATTAATAGAGTATATAAAACGTATACTATCCGAAGGCTAAATAGTATTAAAAAAAAAAATAAAAATAAAGAACCCTAAACTCTAGACCTACCCGTCTACTTCGCTACCCTACTAAACTAGTATATACGTATCTTACGCTAGCCCTTATACTCGTCTAGCGACTTATCGCGAGCCGAATTAGTATCTATAGGCTCTCGAAAGGTATCCTAGAGTCGTACAAACGCGTTCTTCTCCTCTCGATCTATAATAATATTCTTAGGTAATATTAAGCCCGTATCCCCTAGTCTAGCCTATACCTACGTAAGCTATACGAGTACTATATAGAACGAGAACTCTTACTAAGTAGCGCTCTATATTCTTATTATTAGAGGCGCGGCGATTATAGACGTATTAGAGCTCGCCGCCCTTAGACTTCTTTATAGAAGCTAAGCGTTTATTATAAGCCTTATAGCTCGCGAGGTACTTTATAGCGTACGTACTAACGCGGCCTAATAGCTCGTTAGCGTCGTCCTTATTACGCCGGCGATAATCGAGAGCGTAGGCGCGTAGAGTACTTAGAATATTATAAGTACGACAATACTAGGGCGGAGGCTAAAAAAACGCTACTATTAGTAACTAAAACGTATACTTCTTGTATCTCTTACGTAATATAAGGTAAAGTAAGTAAATAACTTACGAGAAAGTAAGAGTACTTCGCTAAGGAGTAGCGCGTATACTTAGCTTCTAGCGTTAAGTAGGTATAGCCGGCCTTAATAGCCTCCTTATATTCTTCGACGGTCTTCTTAATATCGCACTAGTAAAAGAGGCAGCGCTCGTAAAATACCTCGACGAGTTTAGGCTAAGCTTCGAGGTAAGTAGGTAGCTCGCGAGCGGTAACGATACGGCGTATCGACACTAAAGTATTAAGAGGGGAGGAAGTAGATATATTAAAGAGGTTAAAGGTTAAGAAAAGAGCTAAAGAAGTCTAAGAAAGCTATAAAGGTAGGTAAGGACGGTAGTTATAGAGGAGAGGAGAATATAGAGTAGAAGAACTATATATACCCTCCAATATCTTTAGATACCGGCTCTATCACGTAGTAGATACGTACGTAACTCGTACGCGAAGGATAGCTTAATAAAGAAAGACCTATAACGCGTAATTCTTAGCCGCTAGTAGAAGCGTATACGTAGTTAACACCTCTATTCGTATAAGCTATAATAAGTAAATTAGCTTTCGTAGATAGTAGATTGTTACGGCACAGTCGCCCAGAAAGGCGGATAACGAAACCCTACGACTACTCACCGCCCACGTGACCAACTCGGGGCCTAACTCGGCAGAATACCTACCGACACTGATGCACCAGACCACCGCACACTCGCTCAGCAAAGCTCGGACCACCGATCAGTACTGATCAGTGGGTTAACATTACAGATCACTACTGATCGTACCGATCACTCCATGTATATAGACCACACTCATTTATCGTAGTTAGGACCCTCGTGGTCAACTTGTCAATTGATTCCTACCCTACTATTGTACGAACCTCCCCTGCCTACCACTGTATTGGCCCCTAGAAAGCCCAAGCTGCCTGACGACGCGCCTCGACTCCCCCAGAAAGAGTCCCGGCGTAACACTTTGACCACCTTTCTTAGGCACCGGAGGTAACCCCACCCTGAAAACTACTAACCATGACATCCTGGACCGAAATCAGGAACAACCTTCCGACGGAGGAGGAACAGCTTCAGTCAATCCGTCCCTTGATCCCTGGAAACCCAGCTCTTAACATGAGGCTGCTCATTTCGGAAGCATATTCCTCGGGCATAGCCTCCTTGAGTCGAGCAATCAACGGACCCAGAGTACCAGAGAACGCCAGTGAGGACTGCGGCCAAGTCCTTCTGGAGTACTTCATTCGAGGACAAGCCTTTACTGTCAACCGTACTATGCGGCCCTCCACCCCAGCCACCCCGCGACATCAGAATCGACCCCACAACACCAAACTAAAGATCAAGACCCCGACACCTACGATGGGGATCGGCGTAAGCTCAACGACTTCCTGGCCCAACTAGAGAATTACTTCGAATTCTACAAAGCATCATTCAAGGACGATGAGGAAAGGGTCCGCTTTGCAGGAACCTACCTCCGAGGTAACGCAGCACGGTGGTTCGAACCCTATCGAAAGGATTTCCGCTCGGCCATCCCACGTACGGAAACCAGTAGCCTGTTCGCCAACTACAATCGCTTCGCCGACGCAATCAGACAAGCCTTTGGTAGCAAGAACGAGGAGCAGGAGGCCGCCCTTCGAATTCAGGACCTCCGACAAACCCGATCAGTCTCGGAATATGTCACGGAATTCCGCATGCTCGCCTCCTACCTCAATTGGAACGACCAATCCTCAAATACATCTTCTACAAGGGCCTAAAGCACAATGTGAAGGCCGAATTCGCCCGCACCGGATTACCCAAGGACCTTAGCGAGACCATCGACACGGCCATCCGAGTCGACCAACAACTGTTCAATTTCAGACAAGAGACAGGCCAAACCCGATACTCGGCCAACACCGCGCAACCTCGAAACAACCTACCCCCGGGGGACCCCATGGACTTAGATGCCAACCAACGACGAAACCCTCGGCTGGCGCCGGAGGAAGAACAGCGACGGCGTGAAAAGGGTCTTTGCTTCCACTGTGGAAAGCACGGACATATCAGCAGAAACTGCCCAGACAAACGAACCAGCAACCAGCGAACCAACGACAAGAAAACCACCTCGGCTACTGAAGGACGACCGGAGACCCCAACCATGACACCATCCACTGGTCCACTTGTAGCATCGAAGCCTGCCCCATTCACCAGGAAGCTAAGAACATCAGCGGGTACCACCCAAAAAACTAGAAACGCCTACTGAACTGGGGCTACAGCAGGCGAGGCCCCTGCCCCACAGGACCATAGCAGCATCGACCGGAAAAACCACAGGACACCCACCAGAAAGCAAAGGAGACTCCGCAGAATACGGGAACCACTGGGTTGTCGTGACAAAAATCAATGGACGCCGAGCGCTCACCCTCATCGACTCCGCATCACAAGGGAACTACGTCTCAAACCGATTTGCAGAAAAAGCCAACCTAAAACCCAGAGAAAAGGACCAACCATATCAGCTGAGAACTGTTGATGGATCCCCCAGCTCCTTTGGAGATGGAAAGGTAATCATCGAAAC
>JAVSCG010000015.1:0-20000 GCA_037367355.1 Neoscytalidium dimidiatum | reverse complement strand
TTACTTTATAAGAGTCTACTAGAATCGTAATATAAATAGTTTATCTCTATCTAATACAAGCTCTTTAAGTAATCTATAGTTACTAAGGATAGTTCTTAGGAACGTATATACGAGGTCTTTCGCGTTTACCTTCTTTAGGTATAGTAGGTAGTACGCGTATTTCGTTATTCTATCTACGATAACTAGTACCGAATTATACTTAACTCTAGTAAGTAGTTCTTCTAACTCTAATAGATCCGTAATAAAATCTAGCGAGATAGATTACTAAGGGCGCTTAGATACTAATAGTAGCTAGAGTAGTCCGTAAAGTACGTATTTCGCTACTTTACTTCGGATATAAAGGTCGTATTATATAACTATCCGCTAGACTGTCCTTCTAAGCCCTAGAAAGTAGTAATTTCTCGTAATCCTCTCGATCGTCTTCTTAGTTCCTTAATAACTATATACTAGGGCCTCGTATATATCTTTTATAAGTTCCTCCCGTAGTTTTACTAGGACGTAGATTAATCCTAAAAATAGGATTATTCCTTCTACGTCTCTAGTTACTCGGAGGTCGTTTTCTAAATTTCCGATTTCTTATACCGTAGCGTCTTCTACGTAGGCTTCTTAGATTTTATAATTCTATTCGTAGCTTTCTAGGCGTATCGCTAAGGCTACTAGCCTAGCCGGGGTAAGCGACCTATTAGGTTTCTCCTTTCTTCTATATATAGCGGAGATCTAGCGTTTATCGGGTATAAAAGACCCGTCTTTCTACTCTACTAGTATTACCGGTTATAGTTCTAGCTTCTCTTCTATATAGTCGGCTCTTCTACTTAGCGCGTCTACGCGCGCGTTTTCCGATTCCTTCCGGTAGGTAATCTTTATATCGTAGGATACTAGCTCTTTAGCCTACCTAATCTACCTTCGGTTTAGTTTCTTCGTAGTAGTAAAGTATAAAAGATTCTTATAGTCGTAGTAGACTATAACCTAGTACTTAGCTTCTTTAAGATAATGTCTCTATTCTTTAAAGGCCGTAACGATAGCTAGGAGTTCTTTATTATAGACGTCGTAGTTCCTTTCTAGTCCTATTATTTTTCGGGAGTAATACGCGATAGAATATAGTCTACCTTACTCGTCTAGCTGGCTTAAGACTACTCCGATAGCGTAGTCCGATATATCGGTTTCTACCGTTATAGATAGGTCGGGGTAGAATAGTCCTAATACTAGTACTTCTATAAATATTCGTTTTAATAAGTCGAAAGTATTCTACTATCTTTCTCCCTATATAAATCTATACTCTTTTTTAGTTAAATCTATAAGCGGAGCTAATACCTTCGTATAGTTTAAGATAAACTTCTAATAAAAGTTAGTAAAGCTAAGAAAGGATTATACTTCTTTAACGGTTTTCGGCGTAGGCTATTCTCTTATCGTGTCTAGTTTTTTCTCGTCTATACTAATATATCCTAGGGTAATAATAAACTCGAGGTACTTAGTCTTTTATATATACTATTCGCTCTTATCGGGGGCTATCCGGAGGTTCCGTTTCTCTAGTGCCTATAGAACTTTATATACGTACTTAATATATTCTTCGAGCGTTTCCGAGTATATTAGGATATCGTCTAGGTAGGCTAGTATAAATACGTCTAAATATAGTTATAGTATATCGTTAACTAGACTCTAGAACGTAGCCGGTATATTAGTAAGTTTAAAGGGTATTACCGTATACTTGTAATATCTAAATCTTATTCGGAAAGCCGTTTTCTATTCTTTACCTTCTTTTATCCGGACAAGGTAATAACCTTCCCTAAGGTCTAGCTTAGTAAAGTATTTAGCTTTTCTTAGTCTATCCTATAATTTATCGATACGTAGTAACGGGTATCGGTTTTTTATCGTAATATCGTTTAATTACCTATAGTCGATATAGAGGCGGAGCTTACTATTTTTTTTAGGTACGAATAAGATAGAGTATCCGGCCGGCGACGTAGAGGGTCGGATATATTCTCTTTCTAAGTTTGTTTTAAGATACTCCCTTAGTACTTCGGCCTCGCTTTCCGAGAGGGAATAAATAGGCTTAAACGCGGGCTACGTTCCTAGTAATAGGGGTATTTTATAGTCCTATAGCTTATACTTAGATAATAATTCTTTACCTCTTTCTTAAAATAATTCGGCGTATTTCTAGAATTCCGGGGGTACTTTCTCTAGTCCCGTAGTATTTTCCGTTACGCGTATCTAGTTAAGGGTTCTACTTAGCGGGCTATACCTCTCGTAGATTCTCTTTAGATAGTCTCCTTTAAGTAGCCGGGGAGTATCGACTTTCGAGGTCCGTTTTCTAATCTATACTATAATTCGGCGTTCTTATTCTAGGCTAGACTTAATATAGACGATATAAGCTTACTCTCCTCGTTTTTTTATACGTAGTAAGATATTAAGAAATATTCTCTTAGCCTCTACCGGGTGCTCTCTAGACGGCTTTAGCTCGTAGTCCTTCTAGCTCTCTAGCTCTAGCTCTCGGCTCTAGCTTCCTAGCTCTAGCTCTTAGCTCTAGCTCTCTAGCTCTAGCTCTTAGCTCGGACTCTTTAGCTCTAGCTCTTTTACTTCGAGGTTCGTAAGGTATCGCTTATAGTTATCTCTAGGGAACGTTATAGTTTCTATACTCTAGCTAATATACGGGTCGTAGGTTTTTAACTAGAGTATCCTAAAGACGATATCGTAATTCGGGCTTATTATTACGTCTAGGTTAATTCGTTCTTTATAATCTCCGAGGGTTATTCGTATCTAACCGGTCTCGATTCTTATCTAACCCTTATCGTATTTTATTGATAACCCGTCGAACGTGCTAAGTTTATAGGGTCGTTTCTTAGGTTAGAATAGTAAGTCGTTCTTCCTAAGGAATTTAGAATCTACGAAATTTTCTTACGTACTACTATCGATTATTACTAGCGTAGTAGTTTCTTCGATTATAATTAGTACTTCTAGTAGTATTTTAAGTTCTTTCTATTTACGAGATATTCCGTTTAATATTAAATATATAATCTAATTAAGGGACCTTCGTACTAGCCCCTTCTAGGGTTCCTAGCTAGGGGAGCCGTCTAGTTTTTTAATATTTTATAGCGTATATACTCGTCCTATTCTTTAATTAGGATTAAGATATTCTTCTACCGAGTCTATCGCTCTTACTTAATCTTACGCTTCTAGTAGATTTATTCGTTATACACCTAGTACTAGAAGGTTAGTTTACCGTATTTTTTATCGGGTATCTATTATAGGGTACCGTAGCTTCGCGTAGCTATATCGTAACGGTAGAGGATATAGACTATATCGTATAGAGACGTAAGGTCTCGTTACTACTACGTTCCCTAGGCTTCTCCTTTAAGCTAGAATACTACCTTATCGGCCGTTTTTAAGGGTGATTCCTTCTAGGGGTACTATACGTCGTTCTTAAAGAACCGTAAGCTAAGTTTTCCGTTCTTTATTTAGTACTATTACGGTAGTAGATCTATTCTCGATCTAGAGATCTAGTAGATCGTAGGGGTATAACTAGATTCGATATTCTTTATATCTCTATACCGGTTTAAGTATTCCGTAATTTAATCGAGCGTAGCTTAATCCTACTATTACTCGGTATTTTCTACCTTACTAGATTCCGGTATACTATCGTAAAGCTCTCTAGTTTCGCTATTTATAAGGTCTTTATTGGCCGGGAAGTATTTTTCGATATCTTCCTTCGTAGCCTCTTCTAATTTTCGGAGTATTATATTAAGTCGTTATAGCTTACTAGGGTACTACCCTATAGCGTTCTTATCGCTCTAGTAGATAGTATAATTATTATCGTAGTACGCTATCTAACTCTAGGCTATATAGTCTACTATTTTTATAGTAGCGATTTTTCGAGGCGCCTTCTATTCCTAGATGGCTACCGCTACTTCTCGTAACTCTTTCTTCGAGTATTTATACCCTGCGCTCTATTTATCTCTATATTAGATATATAGTCCTTTTTTATAGAGCTCTTTTTCTTTCTTACTCTATTTCCTTTTCTTACTTCTATTATTGCCGTTCTTCTTATTCTTACTTTTATCCCGTCGGACTATATTATCTATTTCTATAGCGTCGCCTCCTTCCTAGATATAGCGAGGCCTGGCTTACCTTAAGGTATTAGCGTTATACTCTTTTTTATCGAACTACCTCTCTATACGACGCTTATCTATAAGTAGGGCTAGCTTAATTATATCGTTAAGAGTCTCTAGTTTCTCGTAATACGTTATAGCTTCTTTAATCTCGTTCCTTAGCCCTTAGTAGTAGAAGATACGTAGCGTAAGGTCGAAGTACCTATCTACGAGGTATACTACGTCTTAGAATTTAGTTATATAGTCCTATACCGTTCCTTTCTATTTTAGACTTATAAGGGTCCTAGTAGCTAGACGGTTCTCGTCGATACCGCTAAAGACTATCTTAAGCTACTTTATAAAGTTTTAGTAGTCGCTAAAGATTATCGAGATTACTTCGGACTATAAGTATACGGGTTTCTCCTAGTACTCCCGCTTAAAAAGTCGGAACTACTATTCCGCCGATCCTCTAAGATAGGTACTAGCGTATAGAACTTATTCGGCGGAGCCGG
This sequence comes from Neoscytalidium dimidiatum, assembly GCA_037367355.1. Lineage (NCBI taxonomy): Eukaryota > Fungi > Ascomycota > Dothideomycetes > Botryosphaeriales > Botryosphaeriaceae > Neoscytalidium > Neoscytalidium dimidiatum. The sequence continues at coordinate 15,406 of JAVSCG010000015.1, read as the reverse complement.
TAAAGTTACCGTATATAAAGTATATATAGTTATTTAGCTACGTAATAAAGGCTTAGGTCTTTTTTTAGTCTCCGTAGTATAGGTCTAGTTTTAGGATCTTAACCTTAGTAGCTAGTAGTAGAGCTAGTATCTAGATAAGCTAAGTACGTAGAATTACGTTTTCGTTTCGAAGTTCTAGGATTATATTAAGTAGCTTCTCGTTAGTCGGTATATTAGAGTATTAGTTTTCTACTACCGTACTATATTATAGCGGTTACTACGAGCCTAGGGTATTCTACGCCTCTTATACGTGCTTACTACTAGGTACGTCCGCTATAATAGCTAATGCTATTAATACTTCTTAGAGTAAGAAAATACTTTCTATTTTCTAATTAAATCGCTTCCTTTTCTATAAGGATAGTAGTTAAAGTATAACGACGAGGCCTCTACTACTAGGCTTCGGAGTTACCTAATAGGTTCGGATTTATCGAAGGGTTTACCTTAAAGACGAGGAAAGGGGAGTAATAATAGAATAAGAAGTTACGTAACGTAGAAGTTTAGTAGGTCTTATTACCTCTAAGTTAATATAGTATTAAATTAGAACTTTAAGTTAACTACGAGGGTTAAAAGTACTATCTAACGAGTATATCTATATACTATAGAAAAGCTATAGTAATCTAGGGATTATAGTATTAGATTAGAGTCTTAAATTAGAGGTTTAGATTAGTTCTAATCCCGTATAGGTCTTATAGGTTTTACGTAACTCGGGCGCTAAAGCCTACTTTTTCTAGAATCTAACTTCTACTAGTACTAGCGGACGATATTACCGTTATACTCTTACTCTATAGTATTTATCCTTATCGGTTTTTCTACTTTCCGCCCGTACGGTCTTTCGTCCCCTACGAGCTTTACGTTAGCCCGTACCTTCTTTCTAGTCGTTACGCCCGTAGGCGTCCTTTAGTTATAGTTACCTACTAGTATTCCCGTACGCACTATTATCCCGGTATTACGCCGGGACTCTTTCTAGGGGAGTCGAGGCGCGTCGTTAGATAGCTTAGGCTTTCTAGGGGCCGATATAGTAGTAGATAGGGGAGGTTTATATAATAGTAGGGTAGGAATTAATTAATAAGTTAACTACGGGGGTCCTATCTACTATAAACGAGTATATTCTATATACTATAGAAGATAGTAGGTATAACCGCTAGCTATAACCGCGGTAGTTCTAGTAGTTAAGTTAAGTAGTTAGGCCTTAGCGTTATAACCGCGGTATTATTACTAAGTTATCGGGGTAGCTACGGGCGTCTCGTATCTTAGCTATATTATATTAGTAGGTCCGATTTCCTCCCGCTTAGCGCTTCCTCTCCTTCCCTTCTTACTACGCCGTAATACTATCCCCCTCCTAGATAGCTTTCGGCCCGAAAGCTTTTATAAGGTAGTCTTCCTACTATTTTCTTTATTTCCTTAGTCGCGTACGATATCGTTAGCGCGGACCCTTCGCCGTCGTAATTAGGCTTAACGTATTTAATCTTAGGGGCGCCTTATTAATATTTCCTATAGACGCTATATAAAGCGTAGAAAGTCGAGTTATATTCTTACCGATTTTTATTCGACGTATACTTATTATACCTCGGTGGGTCGTACTTTCTACGACGTAATAGCGAGTCCTCTAGATACTAAATATAAGTTATTTCTATAATGTCTTAACGGGTTATTAACTAGTCTCCTAGTTCGTCGTCTAAATAGAGCTCGTAAGGACTTACTTCGCCGCCTTAAAGCGGCTAAAGGTTAGATAGCTACTAAAGAGGCTAGGGCTAACGCTACTACGGAGGCTACTAATCGGGCTACCGAGGCTACGACTACGGCGGCGCGTAAGGCGTAGGCGGCCGCTCGTCGTTTTTAGGACGCCTAGCGGAAGGAGCGTTAATTACGTCGGTTATTACGCTATATAGAGCGTCGGAATACTTCTTTATTTACCCGGGAAATAGCTATCTTAGAAGAGGAGGAACGATTAGAGCGGGAGGCTACGGCTCGAGAGAGGCGAGAGTCTTAAGATATTCCCGTGGGTTCGGATAATAAGACTAGCTTATCGCGTTAGTCTGCCGGGTCTCCGAGCGGTAGACGCGCACTCGAGTATAGTAGCGTGTCTAAGGAGTCTCTCGATCGTTATCGGGTAGTCTTAACCCCGCCTACCGAGTTTACGTCGTAGGAGGATATTCTAGGTTTAGGCGGTTAGGATTTCGTCGGTAGTATTCCTAGATAAGTTCCTCGTAGTTAAGGTAAGAGATTAGTTTCTATAAGGGTTCCTACGGGTTCCCGGCGGGATCTACTCCTTCCTATTTAATAAGGTACTTAAATTAACCGTCGATCTAGTCTCTATCTAGGATTTTCTCTACGTCCTATTCTTTATCTACGTTATCGGGGTATATTTTAAGTTCTAGGTTAGGTTCGGCGTTACTATACGCGGGTTTAAGTAACGAGATATAGAAAACTAGGTATATTTCTACTTATTCCGGCAATTTAAGTTTAAAGGAAATAGGTAAAAGTTTTTTCTTAATTTAGTAGGGTCCGATTTTCTTATAGTCTAATTTATTATTTAGTCGTGTTATTTAGATATTTTTTCTAAGAAGCTAGACTTTATCCCTCTCCTTTAGGGGCGGCGACGCCTAGCGCCGTCTATTATAGTATATAGCTATTCGGTATACGGTAAATTTAATATCTCGGGCTAGTTCCTAGTATAGTTCGCGTAGCTAGTCTATCCTAAGTATAGCTTTTTAGGCAAGTACTTCGTAGATTTAGAGTTCTTTAAAGGTAGTAGGGTCGAATCTATAGTTAGCGTAAAAGAGCGTAGTTTATATAGCTTCTATTAATATACTATTATACGCGTATTAGGCTAATAGTAGAAGTTCGACCTAGTTATTTTACCTATAATTTAGGTAGAATCTTAGATACTATTCTAGCGTCTAGTTAGTTCGTTTTATTTATCTATCGGTTTACGGGTATACCGTTATTAATATCTTATATTTAGTTTCTAACTTATAGACTAAGGTTTACCAGAACTTAGCTCTAAATCGTAGGTCTTAGTCTATAATTAGTTCTTTAGGTATCCCGTAGTAGGCGAAGACATATCTAAGAAAGAGGTAGGCGTAGCCCTCCGCTCCGATTTTCTTATTATAAGGGATAAAGTATACCTATTTTATTAGACGGTCGATAATAACTAGGATAGCGTTATATCGTACTTTAGTTACGGGGTCTACTAAGACTAGTAGATTAATAATAAAGTCTATTATAACCGATTCCTAGGGTTTAGTTAGTATTATAATAAGCTATAGTTATCCGTATAGTACGTATCGCGCTACCTTATTCTTTACGCATTCGTTATATTCCTAGATAACTTTCTCTACTATTTTCCTTATTCGGGGAAAGTAGAAGTATCTTATAAGCCGTTCTAAGTATAACGACGGGGCCTCTACTACTAGGCTTCGAAGTTACCTAGTAGATTCGGATTTATCGAAGGGTTTACCTTAAAGACGAGGAAAGGGGAGCGACGATAGAATAAGAAGTTACGTAATATAGGAGTTTAGTAGGCCTTATTACCTCTAAGTTAATATAGTATTAAATTAGAACCTTAAGTTAACTACGAGGGTTAAGATACTATCTAACGAGCGTGTCTATATACTATAGAAAAGCTATAATAATCTAGGGATTAGAATAACTATTAGATTAGTCGTAGTATTAGATTAATCTAAGAGTTAGATTAGTACTAAGGCTTCTAATCTCTAGGTAGGCCTAATAGGTCCTACGTAACCCGGGTATCTAACGCCTCTTTTCTAGAATCCGACTTCTACTAGTGCTAGCGGACGATATTACCGCTATACTCTTATTCCGTAGTATTTATCCTTATCGGCTTTTCTACTTCCCTCCTGTACGGCCCTTCGTCCCCTACGGGCTTCTATATTAGTCCGTGCCTTCTTCCTAGTTATTACGCCCGTGGGCGTCCTTTCTATACGGGTAGTCGTTATTACCTACTAGTATCTCCGTACGCGCCGTCGTCCCGTATTCCTAGTCTTCCCGTACGGGTTTAGGGAGTACGGCTCTACTATATATAGGGTTCTTAGGCCTTACGGCTCTTTTCCCCGTACGGGCTTACGGCCCTTATAGCTATAAAGCCCGTATATTCTAGGGTTCGTAATACTACCCCCCTCCTTAGGAATCTTCGACCCGAAGATTTATCCGTTTACCTATATCTTTCTAGGCTTTTCTTATTTCTTCGTTTTTTCTTTATTATAAGTATTTCCTATAATGCCTTCTAAGCGTAAGCGCGACGTATAGTAAGCTAAGCGTAAATATCTTAGCGCGAAGATTAATTCTTTATATAACCTTCTAGGCCTAGATATACCGATTTCTTATACTCGTTATCTTTTATTAGAGGAGAAGGGTAAGGCGGTAGTATATCGAATTACCCCGGGGTACTCGCGTTGCGGCGAGTATACTCGTCGCGGTAATACTTATTACGATGCTAGTAGTACGGAAGAGGGTAATTATAAGTTTCCCTTAATCTTATTTAACTTATTCTAACCTTTTCCTTCTAGTCGTTCGTCTAGAGCGTGCTATTACGAAGGTTACCGCGGATAAGGTAGAGGCCTTAGATACTATTTCTAAGCTAACGTCTAAGTTATGCGCTACTTCGTCCCGTCTAGAGCGTTCTCGGAAATAAAAGGTCTTACTATAACGCCGCGGTAGCTTAATACTAAATAAGAAAGCGTAGTCTATCGAGGACCTTAAGGAGCTAGATCGCTTAGAGATAGCTCGCGGGGCTAGAAATTCTATTAACCCTAAGAGCGCCGTAGAGGAGCGATTAGTAAAGCGTATACGTAGCGACGTCTTAGCTAACGCTATTACGGGTCCGTTCTATTCTATTAGGTCGTCTAGCGTTAATTCCGCTACTACGCCATCCGAGAGTTCCGAGCTAGTTAATTAGGTATAGTAGTCTCTATTTCCCGATTTTAATTTTAGGTCCTTTATATTTAACGAGTCGGCGGTATTAGTCGATCTAGGTTTCGACGATAGAACTTATTAATAAGTTATCTATATCCGTCGTAGTTTTCTAGCGGTTCCTAGGTATCGTCCTATTCTCCCTTCTATTTAAGGAGATATCGGAATTAACCGTTAATATAGCCGCTATCGAGGACTTTTTCTACTTCCTAATCTCGGTTTTTATCGGCGTCTGAATTTTCTAGGAGTATTTCTTCCGTTTAGGTTATAGTTTTAGCGTTCTTCGGTACTAGTTCTAGGAGGAATACGTAAAAAACGGGGTATATCTATATTGTTTCTAGTAGTTTAAGGCGGAAATTAACCTTCCCGATTTTTTCTTCGATTTTAAATAGTCCTATTTTCTTAAAATCTAGCTTATTATTTAGCCGCCTTATTCTAATATTTTTTCTAAGGAGGTAGACTTTATCCCCCTTCTTTAGCTATAGTGCCTCCTAGTACCGCTTATCGTAGTATTTATCTATTCGTAGGGCTACGAATTCTAGGTCTAAGTATAACTATTCGTAGAGTATCTTTAACTAGTCGGCTTTAAGGATTCCCTTTTAGGCTAGTAATTTACTCGGTATCGGTTCTTTATAGGCCGATAGCTCGTAACCGTAATTAGCGTAGAACGGCGATTCTTATATTACTAATGCCTTAGAGCTATTATATACAAACTAGGCTAGGGGTAGCAATTCTACCTAGTTATCCTATACGTAGTTAAGGTAATAGCGTAGGTATTACTCTAGCGTCTAATTAGTTCGTTCTATCTATCCGTTTATTTACGGATATACCGTAGTCGAGAGTTTATATTTCGCTCCGAGTTATTTAGTAAGAGTCTACTAGAATTATAATATAAATAGTCTATTCCTATCCGATACGAGTTCTTCTAGTAATCTATAGTTGCCGAGAATAGTTTTTAGGAACGTATATACGAGATCTTCCGCGTTTGCCTTCTTTAGGTATAGTAGGTAGTACGCGTACTTCGTTATTCTATCTATAATAACTAGTACTAAATCGTACTTAACTCTAGTAAGTAGTTCTTTCAACTTAGATAGGTCCGTAATAAAATCTAGCGAGATAGATTACTAAGGGCGCTTAGGTGCCGATAATAGCTAGAGTAGTCCGTAGAATACGTATCTCGCCGTCTTACTTTAAATATAGAGATCGTATTACGTAACTATCTGTTAGACTATCCTTCTAAGCTCTAAGAAGTAGTAATTTCTCGTAATCCTCTCGATCGTCTTCTCGGTTCCTTAATAACTATGCGCTAGGGCCTCGTATATATCCTTTACGAGTTCCTCCCGTAGTTTTACCGGAACGTAGATTAATCCTAAAAATAGGATTATTCTATCTACGTCTTTAGTTACTCGGGGGTCGTTTTCTAGATTTCTAATTTCTTATACCGTAGCGTCTTCCGCGTAAGCTTCTCGGATTCTACGATCCTATTCGTAGCTTTCTAGGCGTATCGCTAAGGCTACTAGCCTAGCCGGAGTAAGCGACCTATTAGGTTTCTCCTTTCTTCTATATATAGCGGAGATCTAGCGTTTATCGAGTATAAAAGATCCGTCTCTCTACTCTATTAGTATTACCGGTTATAGTTCTAGCTTTCCTTCTATATAGTCGGCTCTTCTACTTAACGCGTCTACGCGGGCGTTTTCTAATCCCTTCCGGTAGATAATCTTTATATCGTAGGATACTAGCTCTTTAGCCTACCTAACCTACCTTCGGTTTAGTTCTTTCGTAGTAGTAAAGTATAAGAGGTTCTTATAGTCGTAATAGACTATAACCTAGTACTTAGCTCCTTTAAGATAATATCTCTATTCTTTAAAAGCCGTAACGATAGCTAGAAGTTCTTTATCGTAGACGTCGTAGTTCCTTTCTAGACCTATTATCTTTCGGGAATAATACGCGATAGGATATAGTCTACCTTACTCGTCTAGCTAGCTTAAAACTACTCCGATAGCGTAGTCCGATACGTCGGTTTCTACCGTTATATAGGAGAGAGTAGGTCCTCCAGACCGGTACTTCTATAAATATTCGTTTTAATAAGTCGAAAGCATTCTACTATCTTTCTCCCTATATAAATCTATATTCTTTTTTAGTTAAATCTATAAGCGGAGCTAATACCTTCGTATAGTTTAGGATAAACTTCCGGTAAAAGTTAGTAAAGCTAAGAAAGAATTATACTTCTTTAACGGTTATCGGCGTAGGCTATTCTCTTATCGCGTCTAGTTTCTTCTCGTCTATACTAATATATTCTAGGGTAATAATAAACCCGAGGTACTTAGTCTTCTATATATACTATTCGCTCTTATTAGGGGCTATCTAAAGGTTCCGTTCCTCTAGTACCTATAGAACTTTATATACGTACTCGGTATATTCTTTAAGCGTTTCCGAGTATATTAGGATATCGTCTAGATAGGCTAGTACGAATACGTCTAAATACGGTCGTAGTATATTGTTAACTAGGCTCTAGAACGTAGCCGGTATATTAGTAAGTCCGAATAGCATTACCGTATACTCGTAATATCCGAATCTTATTCGGAAAGCCGTTTTCTATTCTTTACCTTCTTTTATCCGGACGAGGTAATAACCTTCCCTAAGGTCTAGCTTAGTAAAGTATTTAGCTTTTCTTAGTCTATCCTATAATTTATTAATACGTAGTAACGGGTATCGGTTTTTTACTATAATATCGTTTAATTACCTATAGTCGATATAGAGGCGGAGCTTACTATTTTTTTTAGGTACGAATAAGATAGGGTATCCGGTCGGTAACGTAGAGGGTTGGATATATCCTCTTTCTAGGTTCGTTTTAAGATACTCTCTTAGTACCTCGGCCTCGTTCTTAGAAAGAGAGTAGATAGGCTTAAACGCGGGCTACGTTCCTAGTAATAGAGGTATTTTATAGTCCTATAGCTTATACTTAGGTAATAATCCTTTACCTCTTTCTTAAAATAATTCGGCGTATTTCTAGAATTCCGGGGGTACTTTCTCTAGTCCCGTAGTATTTTCCGTTATGCGTATCTAGTTAAGGGTTCTTCCTAGCGGGCTATACCTCTCGTAGATCCTCTTCGGACAGTCTCCTCCGAGTAGCCGGGGAGTATCAACTTCCGGGGTCCGTTTTCTAATCTATACTATAATTCGGCGTTCTTATTCTAAGCTGGGCTTAATATAGACGATATAAGCTTGCCTCTCGTTTTTTATAGTAGTAGGCATTAAGAGATATCCTCTTAGCTCCCTACGGGCACTCTGACGGCCTAACAGAGTCTTCCCTTCTAGCTCCTCTAGCTCTAGCCTCCTAGCTCAGCTCTCAGCCTTCAGCTTTCCTCTAGCTCTGCCTTTAGCTTACCGCTCTTTAGCTCTAGCTCTTTTACTTCGAGGTTCGCGAGGTGTCGCTTATAGTTATCTCCGGAGAACGTTATAGTTTCTATACTCTAGCTAATATACGGGTCGTAGGTTTTTAACTAGGGTATCCCGAGGACGATATCGTAGTTCGGGCTTATTATTACGTCTAGGTTAATTCGTTCTTTATAATCTCCGAGAGTTATTCGTACCTAACCGGTCTTAATCCTTACCTAACCCTTATCGTATTCTATCGATAACCCGTCGAATATACTAAGTTTGTAGGGCCGTTTCTTAGGTTAGAATAGTAAGTCGTTCTTCCTAAGGAATTTAGGATCTACGAAATTTCCTTATACTCTACTATCGATTATTACTAACGTAGTAGTTTCTTCGATAGTAACTAGTACTTCTAGTAGTATTTTAAGTTCTTTCTACTTACGAGATATTCCGTTCGATATTAAGTATATAATCTAGCTAAGGGACCTTCGTATTAACCCCTCCTAGAGTTCCTAGCTAGGGGAGCCATCTAGTTTTTTAATATCTCGTAGCGTATATACTCGTTCTATTCTTCGACTAGGATCGGGGTATCCTTCTATCGAGTCTATCGCCCTTACTTAATCTTACGCCTCTAGTAGATTTATCCGTTACGTACCTAGTACTAGAAGGTTAGTTTACCGTATTTTTTATCGGATACCTACTATAGGGTACCGTAGTTCCGCGTAGCTATACTATAACGGTAGAGGGTATAGACTATATCGCGTAGAGACGTAAGGTCTTATTACTACTATATTCCCTAGTCCTCTCCTTTAAGCTAGAATACTACTTTATCGGCCGTTTTTAATAGCGATTCCTTCTAGGGGTACTATACGTCGTTCTCGAAAAACCGTAAGCTAAGTTTTCTATTCTTTATCTAGTACTATTACGGTAGTAGATCTATTCTCGATCTAGGGGTCTAGTAGATCGTAGGGGTATAACTAAATTCAATATTCCTTATATCTTCGTATCAGTTTAGGTACTCTACGATCCGGTTAAGTATAGCCTAGTCCTACTATTAGTCGATAGTTCCTACCTCGCTAGATTCTAATATACTATCGTATAGTTCTCCGGTTTCGCTATTTACGAGGTCTTCGTCGGCCGAGAAGTATTTTTCGATGTCTTCCTCCGTAGCCTCTTCTAATTTTCGGAGTATTATATTAAGTCGTCGTAGCATTGGGTACTACCCCTGCAGCGTCCTTATCGCTCTAGTAGATAGATAATCGTCGGTAGTACGCCATCTACTTTAGGCTATATAGTCTACTATCCTTATAGCGGCGATTTCCCGTAGCGCCTCCTATCCCTAGATAGCTACCGCTACTTCCCGTAACTCTTTCTTCGAGTATTTATACCCTACGCTCTATTTGTCTCTATATCGGATATATAGTTCTTTCTTATAGAGCTCTTTTTCTTTCTTACTCTATTTTCTTTTCTTGCCCCTATTATTGCCGTTCTACTTTTTCTTACTTTTATCCCTACGGACTATATTATCTATTTCTATAGCGTCGCCTCCTTCTTATATATAACAAGGCCTAGTTTACCTTAAGGTATTAGCGTTATACCCCTTCTTATCGAACTACCTCTCTATACGACGCTTATCTATAAGTAGGGCTAGCTTAATTATATCGTTAAGGGTTTCTAGTTCCTTATAGTACGTTATAGCTTTTTTAATCTTATCCCTTAGCCCTTAGTAGTAGAAGGTACGTAGCGTAAGGTTAGAGTACCCGTCTATAAGATATACTACGTCTTAGAACTTAGCTATATAATCCTATACCGTTTCTTTCTACTTTAGGCTTATTGTTACGGCACAGTCGCCCAGAAAGGCGGATAACGAAACCCTACGACTACTCACCGCCCACGTGACCAACTCGGGGCCTAACTCGGCAGAATACCTACCGACACTGATGCACCAGACCACCGCACACTCGCTCAGCAAAGCTCGGACCACCGATCAGTACTGATCAGTGGGTTAACATTACAGATCACTACTGATCGTACCGATCACTCCATGTATATAGACCACACTCATTTATCGTAGTTAGGACCCTCGTGGTCAACTTGTCAATTGATTCCTACCCTACTATTGTACGAACCTCCCCTGCCTACCACTGTATTGGCCCCTAGAAAGCCCAAGCTGCCTGACGACGCGCCTCGACTCCCCCAGAAAGAGTCCCGGCGTAACACTTTGACCACCTTTCTTAGGCACCGGAGGTAACCCCACCCTGAAAACTACTAACCATGACATCCTGGACCGAAATCAGGAACAACCTTCCGACGGAGGAGGAACAGCTTCAGTCAATCCGTCCCTTGATCCCTGGAAACCCAGCTCTTAACATGAGGCTGCTCATTTCGGAAGCATATTCCTCGGGCATAGCCTCCTTGAGTCGAGCAATCAACGGACCCAGAGTACCAGAGAACGCCAGTGAGGACTGCGGCCAAGTCCTTCTGGAGTACTTCATTCGAGGACAAGCCTTTACTGTCAACCGTACTATGCGGCCCTCCACCCCAGCCACCCCGCGACATCAGAATCGACCCCACAACACCAAACTAAAGATCAAGACCCCGACACCTACGATGGGGATCGGCGTAAGCTCAACGACTTCCTGGCCCAACTAGAGAATTACTTCGAATTCTACAAAGCATCATTCAAGGACGATGAGGAAAGGGTCCGCTTTGCAGGAACCTACCTCCGAGGTAACGCAGCACGGTGGTTCGAACCTATCGAAAGGATTTCCGCTCGGCCATCCCACGTACGGAAACCAGTAGCCTGTTCGCCAACTACAATCGCTTCGCCGACGCAATCAGACAAGCCTTTGGTAGCAAGAACGAGGAGCAGGAGGCCGCCCTTCGAATTCAGGACCTCCGACAAACCCGATCAGTCTCGGAATATGTCACGGAATTCCGCATGCTCGCCTCCTACCTCAATTGGAACGACCAATCCTCAAATACATCTTCTACAAGGGCCTAAAGCACAATGTGAAGGCCGAATTCGCCCGCACCGGATTACCCAAGGACCTTAGCGAGACCATCGACACGGCCATCCGAGTCGACCAACAACTGTTCAATTTCAGACAAGAGACAGGCCAAACCCGATACTCGGCCAACACCGCGCAACCTCGAAACAACCTACCCCGGGGACCCCATGGACTTAGATGCCAACCAACGACGAAACCTCGGCTGGCGCCGGAGGAAGAACAGCGACGGCGTGAAAGGGTCTTTGCTTCCACTGTGGAAAGCACGGACATATCAGCAGAAACTGCCCAGACAAACGAACCAGCAACCAGCGAACCAACGACAAGAAAACCACCTCGGCTACTGAAGGACGACCGGAGACCCCAACCATGACACCATCCACTGGTCCACTTGTAGCATCGAAGCTGCCCCATTCACCAGGAAGCTAAGAACATCAGCGGGTACCACCAAAAACTAGAAACGCCTACTGAACTGGGGCTACAGCAGGCGAGGCCCCTGCCCCACAGGACCATAGCAGCATCGACCGGAAAACCACAGGACACCCACCAGAAAGCAAAGGAGACTCCGCAGAATACGGGAACCACTGGGTTGTCGTGACAAAATCAATGGACGCCGAGCGCTCACCCTCATCGACTCCGCATCACAAGGGAACTACGTCTCAAACCGATTTGCAGAAAAAGCCAACCTAAAACCCAGAGAAAAGGACCAACCATATCAGCTGAGAACTGTTGATGGATCCCCCAGCTCCTTTGGAGATGGAAAGGTAATCATCGAAACCCGAAACTGACCCTCGAATACAAAAACCACAGGAACGTATCTGTCTAGACGTTACCAAGATCCCCAAGTATGATGTCATTCTCGGCATCCCTTGGCAGAAGAAATGGAAAATACAATACGATTGGGACAATGGAGGAATTACCCTCAAGTCCAGAGAACGAAACCAAGAACCAGAATGGAAACCACGCACCATAGCCGAACCGATTACCCACGTAAGCCTAATTTCGAAAGCTGCGCTGGAAAGGACCCGAAAGAAGGGGCAAGCAATTGGAATGATGTGGTATCGCCCCACCACTACAAACAAAGAAAGAACCCGACAGATTAGTGCCACCAGACGAGAAAAACCAGACTACCCGACACCCGTGGGAGGAGATGACCCCACCAGGATACACGAACAGTACCTTGATGGCGTTCCTAAGGAATACCACCGGTTCAAGGAAATTTTCAGAGAAAAGATCGAAGACGCACTACCGGAACACAGACCATGGGACCACGAGATCAACTTGAAACCAGGCACTGAACCCCGATTTGGACCCCTATATCCAATGTCGGAAAAGGAGTTACAAGCAATGAGGGAACACTTGGACTTACTACTGAAGAAGGGATACATCCGACCCTCTCAATCCTCAGCAGGATTCCCCGTCCTCTTCGTACCAAAGCCCGGAGGCAAGTTACGCCTCTGTGTGGATTACCGATCCCTGAACGACATTACCATCAAAGACCGCTACCCTCTACCCCGCATCGATGAACTAAGGGATCGCCTCCGGGGCACGATTCTTCACCAAGTTAGACCTGCGGGATGGGTACCACCTTATCCGAATCAAGGAAGGACATGAATGGAAAACCGCATTCAGAACTCGATACGGTTTGTACGAGTACTTGGTAATGCCTTTCGGACTTACCAACGCCCCTGCCACATTCCAAGCCCTTGTCAACCACGTCCTACGAGAATATCTGGACCGATTCTGCACAGCCTACCTCGACGACATCCTGATCTACTCAGAAACCCTTGAAGAACACAAGGAACATGTATCCAAAGTCCTCCAGAAACTACTCGAATACAACCTCTCCGTCAAACCAGAAAAATGTACCTTCCATGCCCAAAGGGTAGAATTCCTAGGCTTTATCATCGAACCAGGAAAAATAGTCATGGACCCAAAAAAGGTGGAAGACATCCTGAAGTGGCCAGAACCAAGGAACGTCAAAGAAGTACAAGCCTTTTTAGGGTTTGCCAACTTCTACCGACGATTCATCAAACGATACTCGCATGTAGCCGAACCCCTAATCCGACTCACCCGAAAAAATACCCCTTTCACCTGGGAAGCACCCCAACAAGAGGCGTTTGATCAACTCAAAAGGGCCTTCGTAGAAGCGCCGGTACTCCTCATGTTCGATCCTGACAAGCCACTCTACCTCGAAACTGACGCATCCGACTATGCCATTGGCGCTACCCTCAGCCAGCCAGACGACGAGGAAGATTACACCCTATCGCGTATTACTCTCGCAAAATGTCACCCGCCGAGCTCAATTACGAGATACACGACAAAGAACTGCTTGCGATCGTCACAGCGTTCAAGGAATGGCGACACTACCTTGAGGGAGCTAACTACGAAATCACGGTATACTCGGATCACAAGAACCTGGGATACTTCACAACCACCAAGGTGTTAAACAGAAGACAAGTACGATGGGCAGAACAACTCGCCCTTCTACTTCAAGATCCACTACCGCAAGGGAAGTGAAAACGGCAAGGCCGACGCACTTAGCCGCAGAGCCGACCACGTGGAAGGAAAGCCAGAACTATCACCAGCAGTACTACGACAAAATGACGACGGCACGTTAGGCCCCAACCGCCCCGAATCATTGAAGAATCCGACGCACCCTGGGAAGAACGAATACTGGCACCCATCATAAGGCTAGGGAGCCCCATCGACGACGACGAACCTCCACGAAACCCAACACCAGAGCAGGAGCCGGAGGACGAAGAGGAACCGCAGGACGAGGAACCCATACCAACACTTGAAGAAACCACGGAAGAGGCAGTAAACGAGGAAGAAGATGACACCGCCACTTGGGAACAAATCATCCAAGGAAAATATAACAATGATCCGCTATCCCAAGAACTGCTTCAACGAATAGGCACCCCGAACATGACGACCCCGACCTAGTCCAAGACCATAGAGGCAACATACTATTCCGCGGAAAAATCTACGTACCCACACCTCTGCGCAAACGGCTGACAAAGGAATACCACGAGTCCGCAGTTCACGGACACCCAGGAATGACAAGAACCTTGGAACGGCTTGTAAGACACTTCTACTTTCCCCGAATGAGGAAAGTAGTAGAGAAAGTCATCCAGGAATGTGACGAATGCGCAAAAACAAGGTGGCACGACATGCACCATACGGACAACTACAGCTCATCACAACACCAACCAAACCCTGGGAATCGGTCACAATGGATTTTATCACCGACCTGCCAAATTCAGTAGACCCTGTGACTAAAGCACGACACAACGCCATCCTGGTCATTGTCGACCGCCTGACAAAATGGGCATACTTCATCCCTTGTAACAAAAAATCGGAGCAGAAGGCTGCGCCTACCTCTTCCTCAGATATGTCTTCGCCCACCACGGGATGCCCAAGGAACTAATCACGGACCGAGACCCACGATTCAGAGCTAAGTTCTGGCAAACCTTGGTCCACAAGTTAGGAACTAAACACAAGATGTCAACAACGGCACACCCGCAAACCGATGGACAAACGGAACGAACCAACCAAACGCTAGAACAGTACCTAAGATTCTACCTGAATTACAGGCAAAACAACTGGGTCGAACTCCTACCATTAGCCCAATACGCGTACAACAGCACATCAACGGAAGCCACACAAACCACGCCCTTCTACGCCAACTACGGATTCGACCCTACTGCCTTCGGAGAACCCCAGATCTGCGAAGTACTCGCCCAAAAAGCTATGCTCAGAGCAGACCAGCTACGTGAACTACACCAGGAACTGGCCCGAGACATCAAATTCACTGCATACCGAATGGCCATGTACCATGACAGACGGCGCCAGGCGTCGCCGCCCTGAAGGAGGGGGATAAAGTCTGGCTCCTCAGAAAAACATCAAAACAACACGATCGAACGACAAATTGGACCACAAGAAAATCGGACCCTACCAAATTGAGAAAAACTTTCACCTGTTTCCTTTAAACTCAGATTGCCAGAACAAGTGGGTATACACCCAGTTTTCCACATCTCTTTACTTGA
>JAVSCG010000014.1:0-20000 GCA_037367355.1 Neoscytalidium dimidiatum | reverse complement strand
AGTGAGACTGCGGTCAAGTCCTTCTGGAGCCATTCGAGACAAGCCTTCACTGTCAACCGTACTATGCCCTCCACTTCACGCGACATCAGAATGACCCTCACAACACCAAACAGCACTTCCGACACCTACGACGGGATCGGCGGTCAACGATTTCCGGCCCAACTAATTAGAATTCCGACAAAAGCATCAAGCGACGATGAGGAAAGGGTCTGCTTTTGAAGACCTACCTCCAGTCGCAAAGACGGTGGTTCGAACCCATGAGGATTTCGCTCGGCCATCCCACGTACGGAAACCAGTAGCTGCGCCAACTACAATCGCTTCGCCGACGCAACAGACAAGCCTTTGCAAGCAACGAGGAGGTGGAGCCGCCCTTCGATTCAGGACCTCCGACAAACCGATCAGTTCGGAATATCACGGGAGCATTCGCATACCTTCCTACCTGAACGACACTCAAATACATCTTCTAGGCGGGCCTAAAGCACAATGTCGTGGCAAACGACCGCGCCGGCCTGATTACCTTAGCGAGACCACGACACGGCCATCCGAGTCGACCAACAACTGTTCATTTCAGACAAGAGACAGCTAAACGATACTCAACACCGCGCAACCTCGAAACAATACCCGGGGAGCCATGACGATGCCAGTTCACCGACAGTCCTCGGGCGCCGGAGGAAGAACAGCGACGGCGTGAAAGTGGTCTGCTTCCACCGTGGAAAGCACGACATATCAGCAGAAACTGCCCAGACAAACGAACAGCAATCAGCGAACCAACGACAAGAAAACACCTCGGCTGAAGGACATCGGATTCTCAACGACATCATCACTGGTCCACTTGTAGCATCGAAGCTCGCCCCATTCAATTGTGAAGCTACATCAGCGGTACCACCAAAAAATTAGAAACGCCTACTGAACTGGGGCTACAGCAGGCGAGGCCCTGCCTCACAGGACCATAGCAGCATCGACCGAAACCACAGACACCCACAGCAGCAGAGACTCCGCAATACGGAATCACGGTTGTCGTGACAAAATCAATGGACCGAGCGCTCACCCTCATCGACTCCGCATCACAGCGGGAACTACGTCTCAAACCGATTTGCAAAGCCGGCCTAAAACCCAGAAAGGACCAACCATATCAGCTGAGAACTGTTGATGGATCCAGCTCCTTGGAGATGGAAAGGTAATCATCGAAACCCCGAAATCGACCCTCGAATACAAAAACCACAGGGAACGTATCGTCCAGACGTTACCAAGATCCTCAAGTATGATGTCATTCTCGGCATCTCTGGCAGAAGAAATGGAAAAATAATACGATTGGGACAATGAGAATTGCTCGTTCAGAGAAGAGACCAAGAACCAGAATGGAAACCACGCACATACAGCCGATTACCACGCAAGCCTTTTCTCGAAAGCCGCTGAAAGCGACCGAGCAGCAAGCAATTGGAATGATGGTATCGCCTCACCACTACAAACAAAGAAAAGAACCCCACGACAGATTACCGCACCAGAAAAACCAGACTACCCGACACCCGCGGGAGAGACCCCACCAGGATGGACGAACAGTACCTGATGGCGTTCCTAAGGAAACACCGGTTCAAGGAAATTTTCGAGAAAGACGAAGACGCACTACCGGAACACAGATCATTCACATCAACTTGAAACCAGGCACTGAACCCGATTTGGACCCCATATCCAATGTCGGGAAATACAAGTGGGACACTTGGACTTACTCAATGAAGAGCGATACATCCGACCTCCACTCAGCAGGATTCCTGTCCTTCGTAACAAAGCCCGGAGGCAAGTTACGCCTCTGTGTGATTACCGATCTCGAACGACACACATCAAGATCGCTACCTTTCACTCACGCATCGATGACCAGGATCGCTCTTCGGGGCACGATTTTTCACCGTTAGACCTGTGATGGGTCACCTTATCATCAAGGAGCGACATGAATGGAAAAACCGAGCTCGCAGTCTCGACAGTTTGTACGAGTTGGTATGCCTTCGACAACCCTGCCACACCCAAGCCTCAGTCAACAACCGACGTCCTACGAAAATACTGACCGATTCTGCACAGCCTGGCCGACGACATCCCGATCTATTCAGAAACCCTTGAAGAACACAGGAACATGTATCCAAAGTCCTCCAGAAACTACTCGAATACCTTCCGTCAAACCAGAAAAATGTACTTCCATGCCCAAAAGGCAGAATTTCAGCTTTATCATCGAACCAGGAAAATAGTCATACCCAAAGGTGGAAGACATCTTAGCGGCCAGAACAAGAAATCAAAAGCAGTACTTTTTAGTTTGCCTCTACCGACGATTCATCAAACGATACTGCATGTAGCCGTCCCTGAACGACTCACCCGAAATACTTTCAAAAGCACCAATAAGAGGCGCTTTGATCAACTCGCTTTCGTAGAAAGTCTTTCGTCGCTGATCTCGACAAATAATTTAATTCATTCAACAGCCAGACGACGAGGAAGATACATACTATCGCGTATTACTCCGCAAATGTCAGCCGAGCTCAACCACGAGATGTGACAAAGTAGTTGCGATCGCAGGCTTCAGGAATGGCGACACTTGTTTGAGGAAGCACGAAATCACGGTATACTTCGAACCTGGGATATCACGCCTCAGGTGCTGTTAAACAGAAGATGCGCAACTCGCCCCCTTCACTTCAAGATCCACTACCGCAGCGGAAGTGCGCAAGGCCGACGCACTTGCCGCAGAGCGACCACGTGGAAGGAAAGCCAGAACATCACCAGCAGTACACGACAAAATGACGACGGCACGTTACCACCGCCTCGAATCATGAAGAATCTGACGCACCTCGGGAAGAACGAATATGGCACTCATCATGCTAGGGAGCCCCATCGACGACGACGAACCTCCACGAAATCCAACAGCAGCAGAGCCGGAGGACAGAGGAACCGCAACGAGAACGAACCGTCACTTCGAAGAAACCACGGAAGGCAGTAAACGAGAAGAAGATGACACGCCACTGGGAACAATCATCCAAGCGAAAATATAATACGATCTGCTATCTCAGAACTGCTTCAACGAATAGGCACTCTCGAACATACGATCCCGACCTGTTCAGATCATAGAGGCAACATACTATTCCGCGGAAAATTTTAGTACACTCTGCGCAAACGGCTGAAAGGAATAACACGAGTAGTTCACGGACACCAGGAATGACAAGAAACTTGGAACGGCTTGCAAGACACTTCTTTCTGAATGAAAGTAGTAGAAAGTCATTCAGGAATGTGACGAATGCGCAAAACAAGGTGGCACGACATGCATACGGACAACTACAGCTCATCACAACACAACCAAACCTCGGGAATCGTCACATTTTACCGACCGCCAAATTAGTAGACCCTGTGATAGCACGACACAACGCCATCCTGGTCATTGTCGACCGCCCGACAAATGGGCATACTTCATCCTTGTAACAAAATCGGAGCAGAAGGCCGCGCCTACCTCTTCTCAGATATCTTCGACGATGCGCCTAAGGAATTAACACGGACCCACGATTCGCGTTCGGCAAACTGGTCCAAGTTAGAACTAAACACAAGATGTCAACAACGGCACACCCGCAACCGATGGACAAACGGAACGCTAGAACAGTACCTAAGATTCTTACCTGAATTACAGGCAACACCGTCGAACTCCTACCACAGCCCAACACGCGGCAACAGCACATCAACGGAGTCACACAACCACGCCTTCTTCACGCCAACTCACGACCACCACTGCCTTCGGAGAACCTCAGATCGCGAGTTCGCCAAAGCTATGCTCAGAGCAACCAGTTACGTGATACACCAGAACTGGCTCGACATCAATTACCGCATACGAATGGCCATGTAACATGACAGAGCCGGCGCCAAACGCCGCCTCGAAGGAGGATAAAGTCTGGCTCCTCAGAAAAACATCAAAACAACACGATCGAACGACAAATTGGACCACAAGCACCGACCACAAATTGAGAAAAAACTTCACTGTTTCCTTTAAACCAGACGCCAGAACAAGTGGGTATACACCAGTCTTCACATCTCAGCTGAACCGCACATAGCAACGCCGAACCGACCAGAACTGAAAATACCTTGATGCCGACAAAGAATGGGACGTAGAGAAATCTTGAGATCGACGACGGTCAATCTACTCATCAAAGGGAAAGCGGATCTCGGGAACCTGCCCTTGGGAACCATCTCTACTTTACCGCGAGGAATCATCCGAATACACGACGAAACCTGACGCTCAGCCAGCAGTTCTTCACGACGCAACCCCGAGGAGGCGTCAGACACCTGAAACTGGTTCACCGGTACCGAGGAAAGACCGTGGAACCCGCCACACATCGCTCGAACCAGATGCTGGACGCGACCTGCGCCTGCGTTCCTCAGTTCACGTCGCCAACTCGCTCAAACAACTTCGACTCGTCCAGGAAGCGTTCAACAGATCACTTGACCGAAGTGGCGCAGCGACGAATCAAACGTTGAGCCTTCCTCGCAACCGGCGAATTCGGCTCATTCTCGATCTGGTTCGCTCACCTGAGCCGCATTCGGTCCGTTGTTGATTCACGACGAAATCAATAGGGAAGCCATGTCAGAAGGAAAGGAACAGGTGGCCTCGCTTACACACTCGTAACACCTCTGAATCGGCGACACAGCACGAGGACGAGGTCTCTCCACACAAAGTGAATGGTCGGGAGCGTCAGTACCGTTACGAAGGATACGGGCGAGAAGCGCGCGTCGACGAGCGGAACTGGACATGACGGCAGATAATCTCGCGGGAATTAGGAGGAGCTCAACTACTTTATACTCGATTCGGGCCGAAGGTTGTCAGAGGGGATAGTGTTATACACAGTCGCCCAAAGGCGGATAACGAAATTCGATCTCACCGCCCACGTGACAACTCGCCTAACCGGCAGAATACTTACACGACACCGATGCACCGACCACCGCACACTCGCTCAGCAAAGCCGGACCGATCGTACCGATCAGCGGGTTAACACATCACTACTGATCGCGATCACCATGTATAGACCACACCATTTATCGTAGTTAGACTCGTGGTCAACTTGTCAATTGATTCCTACCCTACTATTGTACGAACCTCCCCTGCCTACCACTGTATTGGCCCCTAGAAAGCCCAAGCTGCCTGACGACGCGCCTCGACTCCCCCAGAAAGAGTCCCGGCGTAACAGAAGATAGTATAGAGAGGTACTAATACTACTTCGCTATAGAGGCTTATTTAAGCTTATATACTACTAAAATATAGTATAAAAAGATCTTATATAAATCGCTTAAAACTCGAAAATTCTATTAAAATACGTTAGAAGACTTAGAAAGATTTTATAAAAATATAAAGAATTAACTAAGTCGCTAAATAATATAGAAATTACGCTATATTATTATATATTCGAGGTTATCTTATAGAGGAGCGAGGGTTATAAGATTTAGCGAGAAGATACGATAAGAAGTAAGATACTAGATACGTTAGATACGCTAAGCCTAATTTAGTAAATACTAGACTACTTATAGTCGTACTAGCCTAGAGTAGATACGCTAAAGCTTAATACTATAAAATATATCGTAAACTCTCTAGGCTTCTTTTCTATAATTCTTACCTCTTATTCTATTTTTAAGGTACGTAGTGTTACGCCGGGACTCTTTCTGGGGGAGTCGAGGCGCGTCGTCAGGCAGCTTGGGCTTTCTAGGGGCCAATACAGTGGTAGGCAGGGGAGGTTCGTACAATAGTAGGGTAGGAATCAATTGACAAGTTGACCACGAGGGTCCTAACTACGATAAATGAGTGTGGTCTATATACATGGAGTGATCGGTACGATCAGTAGTGATCTGTAATGTTAACCCACTGATCAGTACTGATCGGTGGTCCGAGCTTTGCTGAGCGAGTGTGCGGTGGTCTGGTGCATCAGTGTCGGTAGGTATTCTGCCGAGTTAGGCCCCGAGTTGGTCACGTGGGCGGTGAGTAGTCGTAGGGTTTCGTTATCCGCCTTTCTGGGCGACTGTGCCGTAACACTATCCCCCCTCTAGGCAACCTTCGGCCCGAAGGTCGAGTATAAAGGTAGTTGAGCTCCTCTCCTAGTTCCCTTGAGATTATTTCTCTGCCGTCATGTCCAGTTCCGCTCGTCGACGCGCGCTTCTCGCCCGTATCCTTCGTAACGGTACTGACGCTCCCAGACGTTGTTCCTTTGTGTGGAGAGACCTCGTCTTCGTTGTCTTGTGTCGCCGGATTCCAAGAGGTGTTACGAGTGTGCCAAGCGAGGCCACCTTTGTTCCTTTCCTTCTGACATGGCTTCCCTATTGAGTTTCGTCGTGGATCAACAACGGGACCGGGTGCGGGCTCAGATTGAGCAGACCCAGCGCGAGATCGAAAGGGATGAGGCCGAGATTCAGCGGTTGCAAGAGGAGGCTCAACGTTTGTTCGTCGTACCGCCACTCTCGGTCCAAGGTGATCCGCCTGTTGCGGACACTTTCTTCCTGGATTCCCGGAGTCAGGAGTTGTTTGAGCGGGAGTTGGCGGCCATTGAGGCTGAGGAGGCGCAGGAGGCGCGGGCGGCTCAGGGTCCTTGTTATCTGGTTCAGGCGGTGGTGACGTGGCGGGTTCCGACGGGCTGGTTCTCGAGAGGCACCGGTGGACCAGTTTCAGGTGTCCTGACGCCTCCTCCGGGGTTTGCGTGGGAGGATGCTCTGGGTTTGGGCGGTCAGGGTTTCGTCGGTGGTATTCATGGATGAGTTCCTCGCAGTTAAGGTAAGAGATTGGTTCCCATGAGGGTTCCCACGGGTTCCCGGCGGAATCCGCCTTCCCATTTGATGAGGTACTTAAATTGACCGTCGATCCAGTCTCCATCCAAGATTTTCTACGTCCCATTCTTTGTCGGCGTCATCGGGGTGTATTTCAAGTTCTGGGTCAGGTTCGGCGTTGCTGTGTGCGGGTTCAAGTAAAGAGATGGAAAACTGTGTATACCCACTTGTTCTGGCAATCTGAGTTTAAAGGAAACAGGTGAAAGTTTTTTCTCAAGGGTCCGATTTTCTTGTGGTCCAATTTGTCGTTCGATCGTGTTGTTTTGATGTTTTTTCTGAGGAGCCAGACTTTATCCCCTCCTTCAGGGCGGCGACGCCTGGCGCCGTCTGTCATGGTACATACATGCCATTCGGCGGTGAATTTGATGTCTCGGGCCAGTTCCTGTAGTTCACGTAGCTGGTCTGCTCTGAGCATAGCTTTTGGCGAGTACTTCGCAGATCTGGGGTTCTCCGAAGGCAGTAGGGTCGAATCCGTAGTTGGCGTAGAAGGGCGTGGTTTGTGTGGCTTCCGTTGATGTGCTGTTGTACGCGTATTGGGCTAATGGTAGGAGTTCGACCCAGTTGTTTTGCCTGTAATTCAGGTAGAATCTTAGGTACTGTTCTAGCGTTTGGTTGGTTCGTTCCGTTTGTCCATCGGTTTGCGGGTGTGCCGTTGTTGACATCTTGTGTTTAGTTCCTAACTGGACCAAGGTTTGCCAGAACTTAGCTCTGAATCGTGGGTCTCGGTCCGTGATTAGTTCCTTGGGCATCCGTGGTGGGCGAAGACATATCTGAGGAAGAGGTAGGCGCAGCCTTCTGCTCCGATTTTTTTGTTACAAGGGATGAAGTATGCCCATTTTGTCAGGCGGTCGACAATGACCAGGATGGCGTTGTGTCGTGCTTTAGTCACAGGGTCTACTGAATTTGGCAGGTCGGTGATAAAATCCATTGTGACCGATTCCCAGGGTTTGGTTGGTGTTGTGATGAGCTGTAGTTGTCCGTATGGTGCATGTCGTGCCACCTTGTTTTTGCGCATTCGTCACATTCCTGGATGATTTTCTACTACTTTCCTCATTCGGGGAAAGTAGAAGTGTCTTGCAAGCCGTTCCAAGGTTCTTGTCATTCCTGGTGTCCGTGAACTGCGGACTCGTGGTATTCCTTTGTCAGCCGTTTGCGCAGAGGTGTGGGTACGTAGATTTTTCCGCGGAATAGTATGTTGCCTCTATGGTCTTGGACTAGGTCGGGGTCGTCATGTTCGGGGGTGCCTATTCGTTGAAGCAGTTCTTGGGATAGCGGATCATTGTTATATTTTCCTTGGATGATTTGTTCCCAAGTGGCGGTGTCATCTTCTTCCTCGTTTACTGCCTCTTCCGTGGTTTCTTCAAGTGTTGGTATGGGTTCCTCGTCCTGCGGTTCCTCTTCGTCCTCCGGCTCCTGCTCTGGTGTTGGGTTTCGTGGAGGTTCGTCGTCGTCGATGGGGCTCCCTAGCCTTATGATGGGTGCCAGTATTCGTTCTTCCCAGGGTGCGTCGGATTCTTCAATGATTCGGGGGCGGTTGGGGCCTAACGTGCCGTCGTCATTTTGTCGTAGTACTGCTGGTGATAGTTCTGGCTTTCCTTCCACGTGGTCGGCTCTGCGGCTAAGTGCGTCGGCCTTGCCGTTTTCACTTCCCTTGCGGTAGTGGATCTTGAAGTAGAAGGGGCGAGTTGTTCTGCCCATCGTACTTGTCTTCTGTTTAACACCTTGGTGGTTGTGAAGTATCCCAGGTTCTTGTGATCCGAGTATACCGTGATTTCGTAGTTAGCTCCTCAAGGTAGTGTCGCCATTCCTGAACGCTGTGACGATCGCAAGTGTTCTTTGTCGTGTATCTCGTAATTGAGCTCGGCGGGTGACATTTTGCGAGAGTAATACGCGATAGGGTGTAATCTTCCTCGTCGTCTGGCTGGCTGAGGGTAGCGCCAATGGCATAGTCGGATGCGTCAGTTTCGAGGTAGAGTGGCTTGTCAGGATCGAACATGAGGAGTACCGGCGCTTCTACGAAGGCCCTTTGAGTTGATCAAACGCCTCTTGTTGGGGTGCTTCCCAGGTGAAAGGGTATTTTTCGGGTGAGTCGGATTAGGGTTCGGCTACATGCGAGTATCGTTTGATGAATCGTCGAAGTTGGCAAACCCTAAAAAGGCTTGTACTTCTTTGACGTTCCTTGGTTCTGGCCACTTCAGGATGTCTTCCACCTTTTGGGTCCATGACTATTTTTCCTGGTTCGATGATAAAGCCTAGGAATTCTACCCTTTGGGCATGGAAGGTACATTTTTCTGGTTTGACGGAGAGGTTGTATTCGAGTAGTTTCTGGAGGACTTTGGATACATGTTCCTTGTGTTCTTCAAGGGTTTCTGAGTAGATCAGGATGTCGTCGAGGTAGGCTGTGCAGAATCGGTCCAGATATTCTCGTAGGACGTGGTTGACAAGGGCTTGGAATGTGGCAGGGCGTTGGTAAGTCCGAAAGGCATTACCAAGTACTCGTACAAACCGTATCGAGTTCTGAATGCGGTTTTCCATTCATGTCCTTCCTTGATTCGGATAAGGTGGTACCCATCCCGCAGGTCTAACTTGGTGAAGAATCGTGCCCCGGAGAGGCGATCCCTAGTTCATCGATGCGGGGTAGAGGGTAGCGGTCTTTGATGGTAATGTCGTTCAGGATCGGTAATCCACACAGAGGCGTAACTTGCCTCCGGGCTTTGGTACGAAGAGGACGGGGAATCCTGCTGAGGATTGAGAGGGTCGGATGTATCCCTTCTTCAGTAGTAAGTCCAAGTGTTCCTCATTGCTTGTAACTCCTTTTCCGACATTGGATATAGGGGTCCAAATCGGGGTTCAGTGCCTGGTTTCAAGTTGATCTCGTGGTCCCATGGTCTGTGTTCCGGTAGTGCGTCTTCGATCTTTTCTCTGAAAATTTCCTTGAACCGGTGGTATTCCTTAGGAACGCCATCAAGGTACTGTTCGTGTATCCTGGTGGGGTCATCTCCCACGGGTGTCGGGTAGTCTGGTTTTTCTCGTCTGGTGGCACTAATCTGTCGGGTTCTTTCTTTGTTTGTAGTGGTGGGGCGATACCACATCATTCCAATTGCTTGCCCCTTCTTTCGGGTCCTTTCCAGCGCAGCTCGAAATTAGGCTTACGGGTAATCGGTTCGGCTATGGTGCGTGGTTTCCATTCTGGTTCTTGGTTTCGTTCTCTGGACTTGAGGGTAATTCCTCCATTGTCCCAATCGTATTGTATTTTCCATTTCTTCTGCCAAGGGATGCCGAGAATGACATCATACTTAGATCTTGGTAACGTCTAGACAGATACGTTCCTGTGGTTTTTGTATTCGAGGGTCAGTTTCGGGGTTTCGATGATTACCTTTCCATCTCCAAAGGAGCTGGGGATCCATCAACAGTTCTCAGCTGATATGGTTGGTCCTTTTCTCTGGGTTTTAGGTTGGCTTTTTCTGCAAATCGGTTTGAGACGTAGTTCCCTTGTGATGCGGAGTCGATGAGGTGAGCGCTCGGCGTCCATTGATTTTTGTCACGACAACCCAGTGGTTCCCGTATTCTGCGGAGTCTCCTTTGCTTTCTGGTGGGTGTCCTGTGGTTTTTCCGGTCGATGCTGCTATGGTCCTGTGGGGCAGGGCCTCGCCTGCTGTAGCCCCAGTTCAGTAGGCGTTTCTAGTTTTTGGGTGGTACCCGCTGATGTTCTTAGCTTCCTGGTGAATGGGGCAGGCTTCGATGCTAGTGGACCAGTGGATGGTGTCATGGTTGGGGTCCCGGTCGTCCTTCAGTAGCCGAGGTGGTTTTCTTGTCGTTGGTTCGCTGGTTGCTGGTTCGTTTGTCTGGGCAGTTTCTGCTGATATGTCCGTGCCCACAGTGGAAGCAAAGACCCTTTCACGCCGTCGCTGTTCTTCCGGCGCCAGCCGAGGTTTCGTCGTTGGTTGGCATCTAAGTCCATGGGTCCCCGGGGTAGGTTGTTTCGAGGTTGCGCGGTGTTGGCCGAGTATCGGGTTTGGCCTGTCTCTTGTCTGAAATTGAACAGTTGTTGGTCGACCGGATGGCCGTGTCGATGGTCTCGCTAAGGTCCTTGGGTAATCCGGTGCGGGCGAATTCGGCCTTCACATTGTGCTTTAGGCCCTTGTAGAAGATGTATTTGAGGGATTGGTCGTTCCAATTGAGGTAGGAGGCGAGCATGCGGAATTCCGTGACATATTCCGAGACTGATCGGGTTTGTCGGAGGTCCTGAATTCGAAGGGCGGCCTCCTGCTCCTCGTTCTTGCTACCAAAGGCTTGTCTGATTGCGTCGGCGAAGCGATTGTAGTTGGCGAACAGGCTACTGGTTTCCGTACGTGGGATGGCCGAGCGGAAATCCTTTCGATAGGGTTCGAACCACCGTGCTGCGTTACCTCGGAGGTAGGTTCCTGCAAAGCGGACCCTTTCTCATCGTCCTTGAATGATGCTTTGTAGAATTCGAAGTAATTCTCTAGTTGGGCCAGGAAGTCGTTGAGCTTACGCCGATCCCCATCGTAGGTGTCGGGGGTCTTGATCTTTAGTTTGGTGTTGTGGGGGGTCGATTCTGATGTCGCGGGGTGGCTGGGGTGGAGGGCCGCATAGTACGGTTGACAGTAAAGGCTTGTCCTCGAATGAAGTACTCCAGAAGGACTTGGCCGCAGTCCTCACTGGCGTTCTCTGGTACTCTGGGTCCGTTGATTGCTCGACTCAAGGAGGCTATGCCCGAGGAATATGCTTCCGAAATGAGCAGCCTCATGTTAAGAGCTGGGTTTCCAGGGATCAAGGGACGGATTGACTCTGTTCCTCCTCCGTCGGAAGGTTGTTCCTGATTTCGGTCCAGGATGTCATGGTTAGTAGTTTTCAGGGTGGGGTTACCTCCGGTGCCTAAGAAAGGTGGTCAGTGTTACGCCGGGACTCTTTCTGGGAGTCGAGGCGCGTCGTCAGGCAGCTTGGGCTTTCTAGGCCAATACAGTGGTAGGCAGGAGGTTCGTACAATAGTAGGGTAGGAATCAATTGACAAGTTGACCACGAGGGTCCTAACTACGATAAATGAGTGTGGTCTATATACATGGAGTGATCGGTACGATCAGTAGTGATCTGTAATGTTAACCCACTGATCAGTACTGATCGGTGGTCCGAGCTTTGCTGAGCGAGTGTGCGGTGGTCTGGTGCATCAGTGTCGGTAGGTATTCTGCCGAGTTAGGCCCCGAGTTGGTCACGTGGGCGGTGAGTAGTCGTAGGGTTTCGTTATCCGCCTTTCTGGGCGACTGTGCCGTAACATCTTCTCTATAGATTTTACTTCTATTATATCTTACTAGCTTCGCTCTACTTTAAGACGAGCGGTAATTTCTACTATTAGCGCTACTAGTATACTTTCTAGCCGTCGTTCTACGTATCTAAAAGAAGCCCGTCGTAATAATCTACGCTATAATCTATTTAACGTTCTTTCTACCGTCTAGAAGCCTTATAAGGACTTTTCTACTATCTTTACTATATTCTCGTAAGCTTCTCGTTAGTAAGTACGTAGTAATAAGCCTTAGAGGCCTATAAATAACTCTACTTCTATAATCGTTATCTCTAATTCTAATATAAGCGAGAATAAGAGTTCTATATATAAAGCCTTTAGTACGCTTAACTTTTTATTTTCTAGCGCTATAAACTTCTTAGCTATCTTTATAGAGTATAAGTAAGTTATAGAATATCTAGATTACGTTCTTAAGCCTAGATATATTTCTTTTAAATAGAGCGTAGGCTTCTTATAGCGTTAGAGGGCTCGTTAGTTCTAGATTTAGCGTTATAGATAAGCTCTATATAACTAAAGCTTACTAAAGAATAAGAATAAAGCTTAGCTCTATAAAATTTATATATAAAAGCTTCTTTCTTATCTTATATAAAGCTAACTTATATAGATAAGATCCGCTATAATCTATATAATTATTGCTTTACGTTAAAATTAACTATAAATACTATTTAATATTTAAAAGAAAAGTATAGTATTACTAAATAAAGTAAGAGGATTTAGTAGATACCTCTTCTATAGACCTTATAACGCTTAATAACTCTCGTTATCTCTTTTAGCCTAGCTACTTAGAGGAGCGCTTTTATACGATAGATTATCCTCTATAATATTATCTTTATATAAGTAACGATATACTCCCTCTAGTAGCTCTTTCTACTTCTTAATTCGACTAAAATAATATAAGAAATACTATCTATATTATTAAATACGCTAAAAAAGTAGCTACTAAACCTCTTTTAGTAAAAAAAAAGCGTTATAAAGAATATTCTTACTTCCGCGAGTATATTAATCTATATCTTATTTAACGGCTAGACGTCGCCTAGCTAGTTCTTTTATCTTATTACTATTAATACTTATTTTCTAGACGCTAAAGAAGAGCTATTCTTAGTATCTTTAGACCTTCTAAGGCTTATCGAACGTTATATAGATAAGAACTAGATAGAACTAATTATAGAGGTCTTAAAAGCGTATAATATTAGTATAGTTATATAACTTAATTATATTATATATAATAACGCTACTAATAATAATACTACTCTATACGTTTTTATAGATAAATTTTACTTCGATATTACTAAGACTCGTCTCCGCTACGCTAACTATATTATTAATCTTATTACTAAGACGCTTATTTAGAATAAAAATATAGTAAAGAAGCTTAAATAAAGGCTAAAAGAAGTAAGGCTTAACGTCTTAGAAGTTCTTTAGAAGTATATTTTATAGAGATAATTTAGGCCTCTTAGTAAGCTACGCCGTATATATATATAGATTAATTTAAATCTAGAGAGGCGTAAGTTATTTAAAAGAAAATAATAGACTTATCTAGCGCGTCTTACGAATAGCGAAGTCTTCTACTACTCGCTTATTAAGAACTATAAGATTTACTAGAATATAGTACTCGCTATAATTAGACGCGTATAATAGTTATAAGACGCTCTTAATCTTATAATTTATTAAACGTATAAGTTATACGAGTTCGCCCTTATAGATAATAACTAGAAGTAACTTACGTATTTTAAGAAGCTTCTTACGTCTTTTAAGAAGGCTATACGCCTCGTTAAGAATAATAGTAAGACTAGTATTTATAGAAGCCTCTAGAAGTTATTACTCGTATTAAACTACTTATACTTATATCTTAAGATAATAGAAGCTTATTTACGCGAAGATTAGATACTATACGACTAGTATATACGAAGAGTAGTTAATATTAGCTATATAAAGCTTAAGAAGTACTATAAAGAGTCTAATAAGACGTCCGACTATATAATAGTAATTATACTCTACCTATAATATAAATAGAAGTTATTAGAGGTAAAATAGACTAAAGACTAGATTAAGAAGATAAGAACTAGAAAATAAACGCCTTAACGTATTAGAATAAGAATACTAATAATAATTAGATAAGAAGTTAATATATAGAGTACTAGCTACTTTATAAGGCTTTAGTTACGCGAGTTAGATAAGAGTTACGTATAAAAGAGGCTATTTAGTAAGAAAAGAAGTAGAAGTCTTTAAAGAAGCCTCTTATACTATTTTAGTAATACCTCCGCGTTTAGCCGTCTTTAAAGAAACCTCGTTCTATTAATAACGAGTATACGCGTTATTATACTACTCTATAAGAGCGGCGTATAAAGAACTCTATTTAGTAGTAGCTAGCTTATATTAATATATATCTAATACTTTTATAGCTTACGCTTCGTCTTTTTAACGCTCTAGCGATATTAGTAGATTATAAATAACTTTTTAGCGATATAGAAAGAGTTATAATATATAATAAAATAAGTTTAAAAGTAGACGTTATAGAAGTAGAGAAATATATAAAGATATAGCTATAGCGAGGAATTCTTAGCGTTAGTAACGAGAATATAGATAACGCTCTTATAGGCGACGGGGTATTATAATATACTTAATAATTATAATACTATAGAAATTACTCTTTTAGAACGTATATACGTTTTAGAACCCGTACTAGAGTATACTCTAGAGCGTATATAAGAGCCGTACTAATCCTATTAGAGTAAAAAGAGCCTTAATACTATACTAAGTATTATAAAGTAGTTACGCTTATTAAGTGCGTATTTAATAGTTACTCGTTTACTAAAATCTAATAATTTAGTCGAGTTAGGCATTCCTCCTCCTTATACTAATCAGTCTAGTTTTTAGGAAACAATCGCTATAACGGTTTAATGCGACCCCTGATCTGGTTGTTGGCTGTCATGCATTTTCAACCATCCGTTCTCTTGCTTGATTCAAACCACATATATTATCGATGCAGACAAGTAGATAAGCACAACGGGAGCAGCCTTAGCATGCAGCATCACACGCACAACTCAATGAATGGGCTCCTCATGAATCCGGTTTGCGGAATGGTCACGCACGTCTGAATGTGGACTCCTTCTAACGCCTCTACGAAGCCTTGGTCCACTAAATATGGTCCTACAGTACTCAGTCATGCAAACCTGCAGGTTTTTGGCATTTTTATTACTCCTTTCGGTATCTTGCCGCTCCTTCGTGATCTCGAGTGCCTTCCTCTTCCTCAACGTAATAACGACAAATGCACGTGTCGACGTTCAAATCCCCAAAGAATGGACCTCAGAGATTTTCATCATTTGATAAAGTGGTAGAAAATTCATTTACATAGCTATTAAAGTACGTATCTTGGTGCCAGTATCCAGAAGCAGAGTTTCAGTGAATGAGACGACTTTGACCTGCAAGGTGCAGAGTAGGGAATACCTTTTCGATCATGCAGGGAAGCTTGAATGTACAAAAGCGTTAGTCAATCATACAATCTGTGTAAACCTGGAAATTTCTTGATTCCCATACTCGTTGTCGCTTCAAGACTGTACTGTCAGCTTACTACCTAGAATGATCCGGAATCTCTTCAAGCTCTTCTTGGCTTTAATAGGAGGTTCCCAGATGGCGACTTCAGGATAAGACCTTCTGTCTTCGAGTTGATCTTCTCCCCCCGCAACCAAGTTTCAGCCATGACACCCTTTAGCGTTATCGTCTCATACGAGACGCCTTGTGATGGAACTGCGTCGTCGTGGGCTTTACCACGAACGTAGCCTCATTATTGAAAACGACGATATCAGCTTCATACCCCACACTAATATCCCCTTGTACACCCAAACCAGCCTGCTCCGCCGGATTATTTGACGTCAGCTTAACAATATCCTCGGTCCCAAGCCCTCTCCTCCTGTCCTCCCCACATGGCACTCAATCCCAGCCCCAATCCACTGATCCCGCCCCACGCCGAGAAAAAGTCGCCCGCCTGCCCCTCCACGCTATGCGGTTGAACCGGCCTACTTTGTGGCAAGAGCTTCAAATTCGGCGTGCACGGTGAATGGTCCGATACCACGGAGCGAGTAAAATTACCCTTCCTCCCCAGCTCCTCCTACAACGCATCCTGGTTCTGCTGCTCGCTCGTCGGCGACGAGCACTCATATTTGGTATCGCCATCTTCCATACGCTCAGCCGCTAAGCTGAGATAGTGGAAGCACGCCTCAGCAGTGATCCTCACGCCCCTGGCACGTACGTCACGGAGCAGGGGCACGCCCTCCTAGGCCGACAGGTGCACTATGTGTAGATCAAGCGTCGGCGCGACGTGCACACGTGACAGGATCTGCTCGATTGTGTAGGCCTCGAGGGACAGTGGTTGCGTGGCCAGATAGGTCTGGCGATTGGTGCGGGGGCAAGGGATAGGGGCGCCATCTTCACCGGCGAGAGTGGCGTTCGGCGGCCCCATTTCCGCGGGGAACATTACGATTGTGGGTTCTTCGGCGAGCGCGAGAAAAGCCTTTGCAATATCGTCCGGAGTGATGGCAGGGAATTCGTCGATCTGTGGAATGAAGGTTCGTCAGAGATCTCGTTTGTGTCGGTGTCCCGGTTGCGTGAGTGTTGCTGAGCTGGCGTAGCGGACTATTATTATTTTTATTTTCTCGCTTTTCTTTCCCCTTTTGAATACCAAATCGAGATGTGAGACTTACGCCGCTGTCAATCAGGAAGCCCTTGAAGCCTCTTACGTCTGCCCTCACGAGTGGCTTCAGTTCACTCTCACTACCGGGAACGATTCCGCCGTGGAAGCCGACATCTACCTAGCATTTCCCCTGCGCAGCTTTGATCTTTAAATGTAGATTTTCCACGGTCGTGGTAGGTGGAAGGGCATTTACCGGCATATCAATGAGAGTGGTTACGCGTCCAGACGACGCAGCACGTGAACCGGTATAAAAGCCTTCTCATTCCGTACTCCCAGAGCCATTCAAGAACATGGGTATCGAACAATCATGGAAGCATTAGCTTTGGGGAATGATACACGAACAGTGTTCCATTCAAGAAATCAGTTGGAGACAGTACAGAATCGAACACTGAGATAATCTTGCCATTGGTCGTGTTGATCACCAAAGTTGCTCCTGTGAGACGTCCAGAGACTACGGCTCTGGAGGATGCGATGATCTTCATGGGCTGTGCGGCGGATGATTTGTTGTGATGATTATGTAAGGAGGAGCTCTACGGAAGTCCGGAGGCCGGTGTGAGACAGAAGCTCAAAAGGGATAGCAGTGCGGAACCGTAAACCGGAGAGCTCAGCATTCCCGCGGAAGCGAATGGAGCAGCAGGGATTTAGGCCAGAAAATAAAAGTCGATGCCTTTCCAGTAGAGGCTAGAGCAGGTAATAACGCGAATGATTGATCAAAAGGAAGACGAGCTTGTAGATGGAGGCTGGAATTGTGCCGGCTTAAGAAGGAACAATAACTTGCGTCTAAGATCTGAACATTCATGAGCAACAGGCAATATCAACAGTCTGCATCTGAATCTCCAACATCCGGATAAAACAATTAAGCATCGGCGACGGAAATAGAAGCTTATATGAATTGATCCCGTTGACCTCCGAAGCTGCATGCGTTGAACGTTAAAAGATCCTACTCACTTAGATCTTATTACTCAATAGAAATGGGATGTTTGGCTACTTACTGACGGTGTTTAGTCGTGCTCCGACTTGGCAATAGGGAGATTTGGTCTGATCTTTCTTCACCGCTGCCGGCGGACAATGATCCCCTCCAGAACTCTTGTCGCACCATCTGCTAAGGAGCCATATAGGGCGGTATTACGGATCTGAAGAGGCCCAGAAAGGGCAATTTTGGCCTTACACTCCGAGTATTAGCGTTCTTTGTCCAGCTTGGTATCAGCCTTGGCGCCGCTTAGCCGTGTTTCTATCGATTAATAGAAAACAGCACAAATATCCTGAGAGTTGTTCACCAGTTAAGAACGCACTTGAAGCATTTGCATGTGGCTATCAAATTCACTTCGCAGACCATGGATATGGTTACTGCATTGCTGAAACAGATATAAAAAGACAGTTGAGTACGAAGTAAACCACTCAAAGACACCACAATGTTTTTATTGAAGTCATTTTTTGCTGTCAGTTCCTCCTTATATGATGAAGAATGGTCTCTTTTCGGAGGCATCGACAGGACCTTGCTCTCCATACATGATACCTTCGAAATATGCCTCACCGATGACCGAATACAACTCTTCACCTCTCCTCCGAAATAAATAAAGTACACGACAGCCAGGTATCACGCAAACGATATCGCCCTCTCTTGCAGCTAGTGGGAGCCAGCACAGACGGTTGTCTACAGTGCGTGCGAATTGCCGACGGGAAGCCCACATAAATAGCGATGATTCAATATGCGCAATGCTTGACCCATGACTTTCCCACATTATATCAAGTATTGTTTCTGCTCCAGGGCTTCTAGGAGCACTTACGACGTAGTCGAGGTAATGGATGTACTGTTCGAAATCCCGTCGAAACCGGCGTGGGGCAGCGTATCCCTCCCCAGTCAACCTGCAAGTCATGATCTCCCAGAACTCGTCCTTAGTGAACTTTCCTAAAGCATTTCCGTACCTATTTGCATTTTCTGCAAAGTTCCGGCAATGAATGACCCAATTCATAGTATTTGAAGCAGCTCCAGACATTTCATGGGGTGATCTCAATCCGAGTGGTATATGCTGAAAATTGGAAGGACCCGCAAGTTCTCGTACTGAGTCTATCTGCTTCATGCCAAGTAGAAGGATCTCTGTAGTATTTTTCCTTTTGATTGTATGAAAGTTAATCTTTGACATGGTCCCATACGCCTTAAATGGGATTCTCTCATCATATCTGACGAAAGGATGCTCGTTGTCGAGTTGCACCGTCCAATCAGGAACCCAAAAGGGCAATTCGGTTCGTGTCTGTCCTTCTGCAGTGCAAGATAGAGTTTCAAGGGTTCTGTTCTTTCTCATGTTCCAAAGGGCGAATTGCCTGAAGACGTCGGTCGGATTATTGGAAAGGCTGTAGTCCGGAGCCCAGTAGCCTTCGCGATGTTTCCTCTTAACATCATCGGCGATGCTGAGCATAGCAAAGACCTTGTCCCGCACATCGGTGCATTGGGAGGATTGGGTTGAAAGTAGGAGATGGAACAACCGCTTTGGACGATATCTCTTGGAGTGCCTCCGACCAAACAAATAACGTGCTCTTAGCCTTTGCATCTCCACGACATGGTATAAGGCCTTTTGTGCTTTCTTAGAAAATAAGCCGGCTGCTGTTCCGTCGTAAAGGATATTTCCAATAATTTCGGAAAAATCATCCCAATCCATGACACTCTTTCCACACATCAATTTAGCTCTACGCGCAAGTCCTACCTCTTGTATAACCCAGACACGATGAAACCATGGTCTTTGTAGTAGATTGTTCATCTTTATCCAGTCGTCATAGTCGATTCTTGTACTGACGAAGGGTGCCCTGGCGAGACCTTGCACAAAATTGGATCCTTCTCTTTCCTGGCGTCGGCGGGCTAATGCGTCTTTCAGTGACCAGGAGCCATACATGAACGAGCTGGCTAGCGATTTCAAGATTCCGATAACGCCTTGAACTCCTTTCGTCTCCTTTCCTAACCACACCAGCACTTGACGGGCGCAAAAAAATATGTCCTGCATCATTCGCACCTGGCGTCCACGTTCGACTATGTCATCTTGATCTATGCAAAGCGCGTCAATCCAAAGCACTCTTTTTTTGTAATTGCTCTGCAAATTGCTCAAAGCCTCATGGAGATTCGCAGAAATGCCGATCTCCTGGTCGTTGCAAATAATCGACTGAGTCTTTTCT
>JAVSCG010000013.1:0-20000 GCA_037367355.1 Neoscytalidium dimidiatum | reverse complement strand
TTTATCTATATTCTTTATAATAATACTAACGCTTTTAGACGTTATTTCTTTTATATAAAGAGACCTTATCTTTATTATCTTATATTATTAGATTCTAAGTAGTATTATAAGTATATTAAATAAGGCTATCTTTATTTTTTTTCTTCTAATATAGCTTCTTCTACTAAGTTTTATTATATAGACTAATAACGGGACTAGATATAGGCTTAAATTAAGTAGACCTAGTATAAAATTAAAAGAGATAAGGCTAAGATTTAGTAATTATAAGAGAAGGCTTAACGTTTAACTTATCGTACTACTACTTCTTAATTAAAGATAATCCGCCTATTATAAATACTTTCTTTTTTAGATTTCTAGAGTTTAAAGTTATTTAAATAGAAGTTAGCGGCTATTAAGACTAAAAAAACGTAGAAGGCGCGGACGACTTAAAGGTTCTTATTATCTAATTTAGACGGTAGTAATATAGCGGATTCTAATAAGTTAATTCTTTAAGAAGCGCCGGTTAATTAGTTTTAGATATTTCTAACACCTTCTTTTAATTTTATATTATAAGAGAACGCTTTAGATTTAGACGGTTAGAGTTTTATTAGTAGTATTTCTAGATAAGTTCCTTATAATTTAGATAGGAGGTAGATTTCTAAGAGAATTTCTAAGGGTTTTCTATAAGGTTTATTTCTTTCTATTTAATAAGATATTTAAACTAACCCTCTATTTAGTCTCTATCTAGGATTTTTTCTACGTTTTATTTCTTATTAGCGTTATTAGAATATATTTTAAGTTCTAGATTAGATTCGGCGTTACTATATACGGGTTTAAATAAAGAAATATAAAAAACTAGATATATATCTACTCGTTTTAGTAATTTAAGTTTAAAGAAAACGAGTAAAAGTTTTTTCTTAATTTAATAGGGTCTAATCTTCTTATAGTCTAATTTATTATTTAATTATATTATTTTAATATTTTTTCTAAGAAGCTAGACTTTATCCTTCTTTTTTAAAGGCGGTAATATCTAGCGCCGTTTATTATAGTATATAGCTATTTAATATACGGTAAATTTAATATCTTAGACTAGTTTCTAGTATAGTTTTTATAGCTACTTTAATTTAAGTATAGTTTTTTAGGCTAGTACTTTATAGATCTAAAGTTCTCTAAAAGCGGTAGAATTAAATCTATAGTTAGTATAGAAGAGCGTAGTTTATATAGCTTCTATTAATATACTATTATATATATATTAGATTAGCGGTAGAAGTTTAACCTAGTTATTTTATCTATAGTTTAAATAGAATCTTAGATACTACTCTAGCGTCTAGTTAGTTTATTTTATTTATTTATTAGTTTATAGATATACTATTATTAATATCTTATATTTAGTTTCTAGCTTATAAACTAAGGTTTACTAGAATTTAGCTCTAAATTATAAGTTTTAGTCTATAATTAGTTTCTTAGATATTCTATAATAGATAAAAATATATCTAAGAAAGAAGTAGATATAGCTCTTTACTTTAATTTTTTTATTATAAGGGATAAAGTATATCTATTTTATTAGACGGTTAATAATAACTAGAATAGTATTATATTATATTCTAGTTATAAAATCTACTAAAGTTAGTAGATTAATAATAAAGTTTATTATAATTAATTTCTAGAGTTTAGTTAGTATTATAATAAGTTATAGCTATTTATATAGTATATATTATACTATTTTATTCTTTACGTATTTATTATATTTCTAGATGACTTTTTCTACTATTTTTCTTATTTAGAGAAAATAGAAGTATCTTATAAGTCGTTTTAAAGTTCTTATTATTTCTAGATATTTATAAACTACGAATTTATAGTATTTTTTTATTAATTATTTACGTAGAGATATTAGTATATAGATTTTTCTATAGAATAATATATTACCTCTATAATCTTAGATTAGATTAGAGTCGTTATATTTAGAGGTATCTATTTATTATAGTAGTTTCTAGAATAGTAGATTATTATTATATTTTCCTTAGATAATTTATTTCTAAGTAGTAGTATTATCTTCTTCTTTATTTATTATTTCTTTTATAGTTTCCTTTAGTATAGATATAGGTTCTTCGTTTTATAGTTCTTTATTATCTTTAAGTTTCTATTTAAGTATTAAAGCTCTTAGAAGCTCGTTATTATTAATAGAGCTTTCTAGCCTTATAATAGATACTAGTATTCGTTCTTTCTATAATATATTAAGATCTTTAATAATTTAGAGGCGGTTAGAGCTTAATATACTATTATTTTTTATCTAAGTACTACTAGTAATAATTTTAGCTTTTCTTCTATATAATTAGCTCTATAACTAAGTATATTTACCTTATTATTTTTATTTTCTTTACGATAGTAAATCTTAAAGTAGAAAAGAACGAGTTATTCTATTTATTATATTTATCTTCTATTTAATATCTT
Source organism: Neoscytalidium dimidiatum (assembly GCA_037367355.1). Classification (NCBI taxonomy): domain Eukaryota; kingdom Fungi; phylum Ascomycota; class Dothideomycetes; order Botryosphaeriales; family Botryosphaeriaceae; genus Neoscytalidium; species Neoscytalidium dimidiatum. The sequence goes on along the minus strand of JAVSCG010000013.1, from coordinate 17,570 downwards.
AGTAATTATAAAGTATTCTAGGTTCTTATAATCTAAATATATTATAATTTTATAGTTAGCTTTCTTAAGATAGTATCGCTATTTTTTAAATACTATAATAATTATAAGTAGTTCTTTATTGTATATCTTATAGTTAAGTTCTATAGATAATATTTTATAAAAGTAGTACGTAATAGAATATAGTTTTTTCTTATTATCTAGCTAGCTAAGAATAATACTAATAGTATAGTTAAATATATTAGTTTTAAGATAGAGGGGCTTATTAGAATTAAATATAATTAATATAGAAGCTTCTATAAAGGCTTTTTTAAGTTAGTTAAACGCTTTCTATTATAGTTCTTTCTAGGTAAATAAGATATTCTTTTAAGTAAGTCGAATTAGTAGTTTAGCTATATAGAAGTATTACTTAATAAACCGCTAATAGAAGTTAATAAACTTTAGAAAGACTTATACTTCTTTAACGTTTCTTAGTTTAGGCTATTTTAAAATATCTTCTATCTTTTTTAGGTCTATAACTACTTTTTCTAATTTAATAATAAAGTCTAGAAATTTAATCTTCTAGATATAGAAGATATATTTTTCTAGTTTAACTAAGAGGCTATATTTAAGTAGTTTCTAAAGAATCTTAGATACGTATTCTTTATATTTTTCTAGAGTTTTTAAGTAAATTATAATATTATTAAGGTAAGCTATACAGAATCTATCTAGATATTCCTATAGAATATAATTAATAAGAACTTAAAATATAGTAGGAGTATTAGTAAGTTTAAAAAGTATTACTAAATATTTATATAGACTATATTAGATTTAAAATATAGTTTTCTATTTATATTCTTCTTTAATTTAAATAAGATAATATCTATTTTATAAGTTTAGTTTAGTAAAGAACTATACTTCTAAAAGGCGATTTCTTAGTTTATTTATTTATTTATTTATTTATTTAACGTTCTTATATAAGCTAAGCTTATAAAAGACGGCTAGTCTACTAATATATCTAGTCCGGTATTTTAACCGGGGTTTTTATTCTAATTTTCTTCGAGAAGAAGTCTAGAAATAGTAGGGGCTAAGCTAGTACTTTTTAGAAAGAAATAAGAAAGTAAGTAGAAGAGTAGAAGAAGTAGAAAATAACGCTAAGAAAAATAAAAGAGAACGTTTCTTTATAAAGAGAGACTAAAGTTAGTTTTTTAAAAATACGTATTTAGGCTTTCGTTAAAGTAAGTTTTAATAGCTACTTTTAGATAGCTACTTTAGTTATCGATAGAAAGCTTAGAAGAGCCTTCCGTCCGTCTTTAATATTAAAAACGAAATCTAGGGAGGGGTTTTTTATTTCTAAGCTAGTATATATATCTTTTCTTTTAAGTTAATACTTTTTATAGTCTAGAATTAGATACTAAGGGGTTTATTTAGCTATATTATTATACGGGTAATAATTAGAGGGGTTTAATCTAAAGCGGTTTAAATAGGACTTAAAGTAGCCGTATTCTATTTTAAACTAGTAAAATACGAAGTTAGTTTCTCTTTCTATAGAAAGGTCTATTAGCTTACGTTTTATTTTCTAGTTAAACCGCCGTAGATAGGACTCTTTAGAAGCTATTTCCGCTTACTTATTCGCTATTTTTTATTATAAATTAATAAAGTCTACTTACGTTAGTATTCTAAAGAATACGTAGCTAGTAGATTCGTTATTTAGATTTATTTTATAGGCGTATTTAGCTAGGGAATCTACTTCTTCGTTACTATATATATTAAAATAGCTAGGAACCTATTCTAATTAAACTAAATTTCCGTTAAGAATAAGCGTTTTAGCTATATTTAAAGCTCGTATTTACGCTTATTATTCTAGGTTTCCGGATAGTATTTTTAGACGGTAAAGCGCGGTCTAGTTATCCGTATAGACTCTAATATCTTTATTAGTATATTCGTTTCTAATAGCGAGTTTAAGAGCTTTTATAAGAGCCTCTAGTTCGCTATTATAAACTAGATTATTATTCTTAATATTTTCTACTATAATAGTAGTTTTATCTTTAAGAATAAGATTATTTCTATCTATAAAAACTACTAATTCTATTCTAATTTTATTCGGAATTAAACTAGCGTCTATATAAATAGAAATTAGATTATCTAGAAGATTTTCGAGTTCGTTTAGATATTTCTTAGCTTATTCTTCTTTCGAGAGTTTAGAGACTTTAACCGAGTAGAGAGTAGATATCTTCTAAGGCGGAAAGTAAAAAAAATTAATTATTTTAAGATTATATAGTTTATCTTTTAGAAAGTCTTTAATTTTTTTAACGAGCTTACTTTCGTATTTATTCTCTTTTTCTAGAAGGCTTCGAATTAGGTATTTTTAATCTAATTTAAGACTTCGTAGAGCGTAGAATCGAAGGTTATTTTCTAAGTAAATTTCCGAAGATAGAATCGCGGCTTTTATTTCGAGGGGGGTAATTAGAGCGGTTTTAAAAACGCCTAGTATCTTTCGTAGGGCTAGATTCTAGAGTATCGTAGCTTTTTATTTAAAATTCGCTTAGTTATTCTAGTATAAAATAGAGCCGTATTCGGAAATAGAAATAACGTAGACTAAGTATAATTATCGTACCGCGTTAGATTTTAGTCTATTTTCAATATTAGCTAGTCGATTTATCCTTAAGAGGCTTAAACGAGCTTAGCTTATTCTAATATTAACGTATTCCTTAAAATTAAGAAGTAGGTCTAAGAAAACTCTTAGATATTAGACTAGATTCTTAGGCTTTATAACTAAACCTATAGATAGTTTTAGAGTAGAATCTCTTACCGCTTTTTCTTTAGAGAAATATATTAATTCGGTTTTTTTAAGATCGAATTATATAGTATTTTCTATACCTAGTTTATAGAGTCTTTTCGCTTCTCTTTCTAGTATCTTAATATTCTTTTTCTAGCTATTCGAGCTTACTATTAAAGAGATATCGTCGACGTAAAATAGATAGATAGCGGAGTTTATCTAAAATAGGTCTCGAATATATATTAGAAATAGTATCGGCGAAATAGAGCTTTCTTACGATATACCTATTTCTACGTTACTAAATTCTTCTATATTTCTATTAAAACTAAGGCGTAATTATTAGGAATTTAAGAAAGTTCTAATTTAGGCGAGTAGGTTAATTAGAAGCTTTAGCTTTTTTAAAATTTCTAGAAGTTATTCTTACGCGACGTAGTCGTATACGCCGCGTATATTTAGAAATAGCGTAGATATCTTTAGCTTTACCTTCTAGTTTTCCTCTACTAAATTCGTAAAAATAAAGTAGGCGTCTATAATAGATTTTTTAAGTTTTTTCTCTATTTATATAAGGTAGACTAGGTTTATCGTTTTCGCTAGAAAACTAAGGCGTTTAGCTATTACTTATTCGAGTACTTTTCCTAAGTAATTTAATAAAGAAATAACCCTATAAGTCTTAGAATTTACGGGATTTAGCTTATTAGATTTCTTTAAAATTATCCTCGTTATTTATCTCTAGTACTTTAGATAGTAGCCGTATTTAAATAAGTTTAAATAGATAAAATAAAAGGCTTTAGATAATACTTTATAAGTCTAAGTTATAATCTATTAAGATATTAAATTAGGCCTAGGCGTAATTCCTTTTATTAGGTTTAAATACGTTCGTTCGAGCTTTATTTTATCTAGAATTAGCTACTCCTAGCTTAGATCCGGCTAGTAATTTATCTAGTTATTTTTAATTCGTACGTTAGAAGGGAATAAGAATAACGTTTCTTTTAGCGCGAAGCTTTTTTCCTTCTAGCTATCTTATAGTAAGCCGTTTTTAGCCTAAATTAATAGAATTTATTCTATCGGGCGGTATTTTATATAGGCTATTACTTTAAAGATAGTTTCGAGGGTATTTTTACTTAGAAACGAATTCTAGTATTCCCGTTTAGCTTTTCGAATAGAAGAGAAGTATTTGTTTTAGATTTTTAAGAAGTCTTATTTATTTACGAGCTCCGGCGAGCGTTGTATAAGCCGCGTTTATCGTTTAAGATTCTCTCGAGTCTCTATTAAAGTAGAATTCTACTAGGGTTTAGCTTAGGCTAGTAGGATAGTTTTTAGAATAGCTTAGTCTACTACTTACTATATAAGATTAGTTAGAAATTCTTCTAGTTTTTCTAATAGAAAGACTTCTTTTAAACGGTTTTTTAGAATCTCTAGGCTAAGATCTTTATTTTCTTCTTTTAGAATAGCTAGTTATAGGCGTAGCTTTTCTATAAAGTTTAAGGCTTTTTCTTTAAAGATTTTAGAGAATTTTTCCTAATTAGCCTTATTATAGTTAAATCTAAGTTACTTAGATTTCTTCTAGTTTATTCGTTTATTTATTTAGATTTAAAATAAAATAGAAAAGTAGTCGGATCTAATAGATTCGAGTATTTACTAGTCTATTATTTTATTCGTTAGCCCTCGGCTAGATAGCGTTAGATCTATTACTATAGGTCTATCTAAGTTTAGCTAGTAGAGGATTTCTTCTTCTAGCGTATTTAGTAGGTCTAGATTATTAGATTTAATCTAATTAATTAGGGTAGAGGCCTTATTTAAGTAGAGAGACCTTAGATCCTATTACGTGTTACGCCGGGACTCTTTCTGGGGGAGTCGAGGCGCGTCGTCAGGCAGCTTGGGCTTTCTAGGGGCCAATACAGTGGTAGGCAGGGGAGGTTCGTACAATAGTAGGGTAGGAATCAATTGACAAGTTGACCACGAGGGTCCTAACTACGATAAATGAGTGTGGTCTATATACATGGAGTGATCGGTACGATCAGTAGTGATCTGTAATGTTAACCCACTGATCAGTACTGATCGGTGGTCCGAGCTTTGCTGAGCGAGTGTGCGGTGGTCTGGTGCATCAGTGTCGGTAGGTATTCTGCCGAGTTAGGCCCCGAGTTGGTCACGTGGGCGGTGAGTAGTCGTAGGGTTTCGTTATCCGCCTTTCTGGGCGACTGTGCGTAACACTATCCCCTCTAGGCAACCTTCGGCCCGAAGGTCGAGTATAAAGGTAGTTGAGCTCCCTTAGTTCCCTTGAGATTATTTCTCTGCCGTCATGTCCAGTTCCGCTCGTCGACGCGCGCTTCTCGCCCGTATCCTTCGTAACGGTACTGACGCTCCCAGACGTTGTTCCTTTTGTGGAGAGACCTCGTCTCGTTGTCTTGTGTCGCCGGATTCCAAGAGGTGTTACGAGTGTGCAAGCGAGGCCACCTTTGTTCCTTTCCTTCTGACATGGCTTCCCTATTGAGTTCGTCGTGTGGATCAACAACGGGACGGGTGCGGGCTCAGATTGAGCAGACCCAGCGCGAGATCGAAAGGGATGAGGCCGAGATTCAGCGGTTGCAAGAGGAGGCTCAACGTTTGGTTCGTCGTACCGCCACTTCGGTCCAAGGTGATCCGCCTGTTGCGGACACTTTCCTTCCTGGATTCCCGGAGTCAGGAGTTGTTTGAGCGGGAGTTGGCGGCCATTGAGGCTGAGGAGGCGCAGGAGGCGCGGGCGGCTCAGGGTCCTTGTTATCTGGTTCAGGCGGTGGTGACGTGGCGGGTTCCGACGGGCTGGTTCCTCGAGAGGCACCGGTGGACCAGTTTCAGGTGTCCTGACGCCTCCTGGGTTTGCGTCGTGGAGGATGCTCTGGGTTTGGGCGGTCAGGTTTCGTCGGTGGTATTCATGGATGAGTTCCTCGCAGTTAAGGTAAGAGATTGGTTCCCATGAGGGTTCCACGGGTTCCCGGCGGAATCCGCTCCTTCCCATTTGATGAGGTACTTAAATTGACCGTCGATCCAGTCTCCATCCAAGATTTTCTACGTCCCATTCTTTGTCGGCGTCATCGGGGTGTATTTCAAGTTCTGGGTCAGGTTCGGCGTTGCTGTGTGCGGGTTCAAGTAAAGAGATGTGGAAAACTGGGTGTATACCCACTTGTTCTGGCAATCTGAGTTTAAAGGAAACAGGTGAAAGTTTTTTTCAATTTGGTAGGGTCCGATTTTCTTGTGGTCCAATTGTCGTTCGATCGTGTTGTTTTGATGTTTTTTCTGAGGAGCCAGACTTTATCCCTCCTTCAGGGCGGCGACGCCTGGCGCCGTCTGTCATGGTACATGGCCATTCGGTATGCGGTGAATTTGATGTCGGGCCAGTTCCTGTGTAGTTCACGTAGCTGGTCTGCTCTGAGCATAGCTTTTTGAGCGAGTACTTCGCAGATCTGGGGTTCTCCGAAGGCAGTAGGGTCGAATCCGTAGTTGGCGTAGAAGGGCGTGGTTTGTGTGGCTTCCGTTGATGTGCTGTTGTACGCGTATTGGGCTAATGGTAGGAGTTCGACCCAGTTGTTTTGCCTGTAATTCAGGTAGAATCTTAGGTACTGTTCTAGCGTTTGGTTGGTTCGTTCCGTTTGTCCATCGGTTTGCGGTGTGCCGTTGTTGACATCTTGTGTTTAGTTCCTAACTTGTGGACCAAGGTTTGCCAGAACTTAGCTCTGAATCGGGTCTCGGTCCGTGATTAGTTCCTTGGGCATCCCTGGTGGGCGAAGACATATCTGAGGAAGAGGTAGGCGCAGCCTTCTGCTCCGATTTTTTGTTACAAGGGATGAAGTATGCCCATTTTGTCAGGCGGTCGACAATGACCAGGATGGCGTTGTGTCGTGCTTTAGTCACAGGGTCTACTGAATTTGGCAGGTCGGTGATAAAATCCATTGTGACCGATTCCCAGGGTTTGGTTGGTGTTGTGATGAGCTGTAGTTGTCCGTATGGTGCATGTCGTGCCACCTTGTTTTTTGCGCATTCGTCACATTCCTGGATGATTCTTTCTACTACTTTCTCATTCGGGGAAAGTAGAAGTGTTCCTGCAAGCGTTCCAAGGTTCTTGTCATTCCTGGTGTCCGTGAACTGCGGACTCGTGGTATTCCTTTGTCAGCCGTTTGCGCAGAGGTGTGGGTACGTAGATTTTTCCGCGGAATAGTATGTTGCCTCTATGGTCTTGGACTAGGTCGGGGTCGTCATGTTCGGGGTGCCTATTCGTTGAAGCAGTTCTTGGATAGCGGATCATTGTTATATTTTCCTGGATGATTTGTCTCAAGTGGCGGTGTCATCTTCTTCCTCGTTTACTGCCTCTTCCGTGGTTTCTTCAAGTGTTGGTATGGGTTCCTCGTCCTGCGGTTCCTCTTCGTCCTCCGGCTCCTGCTCTGGTGTTGGGCTCGTGGAGGTTCGTCGTCGTCGATGGGGCTCCCTAGCCTTATGATGGGTGCCAGTATTCGTTCTTCCCAGGGTGCGTCGGATTCTTCAATGATTCGGGGCGGTTAGCCTAACGTGCCGTCGTCATTTTGTCGTAGTACTGCTGGTGATAGTTCCTTTCTTCCACGTGGTCGGCTCTGCGGTGGCTGCGTCGGCCTTGGTTTTCACTTCCCTTGCGGTAGTGGATCTTGAAGCAGAAGGGGGCGAGTTGTTCTGCCCATCGTACTTGTCTTCTGTTTAACACCTTGGTGGTTGTGAAGTATCCCAGGTTCTTGTGATCCGAGTATACCGTGATTTCGTAGTTAGCTCCTCAAGGTAGTGTCGCCATTCCTGAACGCTGTGACGATCGCAAGCAGTTCTTTGTCGTGTATCTCGTAATTGAGCTCGGCGGGTGACATTTTGCGAGAGTAATACGCGATAGGGTGTAATCTTCCTCGTCGTCTGGCTGGCTGAGGGTAGCGCCAATGGCATAGTCGGATGCGTCAGTTTCGAGGTAGAGTGGCTTGTCAGGATCGAACATGAGGAGTACCGGCGCTTCTACGAAGGCCTTTTGAGTTGATCAAACGCCTCCTGTTGGGGTGCTCCCAGGTGAAAGGGGTATTTTTCGGGTGAGTCGGATTAGGGTTCGGGCTACATGCGAGTATCGTTTGATGAATCGTCGGTAGAAGTTGGCAAACCTAAAAAGGCTTGTACTTCTTTGACGTTCCTTGGTTCTGGCCACTTCAGGATGTCTTCCACCTTTTGGGTCCATGACTATTTTTCCTGGTTCGATGATAAAGCCTAGGAATTCCACCCTTTGGGCATGGAAGGTACATTTTTCTGGTTTGACGGAGAGGTTGTATTCGAGTAGTTTCTGGAGGACTTTGATACATGTTCCTTGTGTTCTTCAAGGGTTTCTGAGTAGATCAGGATGTCGTCGAGGTAGGCTGTGCAGAATCGGTCCAGATATTCTCGTAGGACGTGCTTGACAAGGGCTTGGAATGTGGCAGGGCGTTGGTAAGTCCGAAAGGCATTACCAAGCACTCGTACAAACCGTATCGAGTTCTGAATGCGGTTTTCCATTCATGTCCTTCCTTGATTCGGATAAGGTGGTACCCATCCCGCAGGTCTAACTTGGTGAAGAATCGTGCCCCGGAGAGGCGATCCCTTAGTTCATCGATGCGGGGTAGAGGGTAGCGGTCTTTGATGGTAATGTCGTTCAGGATCGGTAATCCACACAGAGGCGTAACTTGCCTCCGGGCTTTGGTACGAAGAGGACGGGGAATCCTGCTGAGGATTGAGAGGGTCGGATGTATCCCTTCTTCAGTAGTAAGTCCAAGTGTTCCTCATTGCTTGTAACTCCTTTTCCGACATTGGATATAGGGGTCCAAATCGGGGTTCAGTGCCTGGTTTCAAGTTGATCTCGTGGTCCCATGGTCTGTGTTCCGGTAGTGCGTCTTCGATCTTTTCTCTGAAAATTTCTTGAACCGGTGGTATTCCTTAGAACGCCATCAAGGTACTTTCGTGTATCCGGGTCATCTCCTCCCACGGGTGTCGGGTAGTCTGGTTTTTCTCGTCTGGTGGCACTAATCTGTCGGGTTCTTTCTTTGTTTGTAGTGGTGGGGCGATACCACATCATTCCAATTGCTTGCCCTTCTTTCGGGTCCTTTCCAGCGCAGCTTTGAAATTAGGCTTACGTGGGTAATCGGTTCGGCTATGGTGCGTGGTTTCCATTCTGGTTCTGGTTTGCTCTCTGACTTGAGGGTATTCCTCCATTGTCCCAATCGTATTGTATTTTCCATTTCTTCTGCCAAGGGATGCCGAGAATGACATCATACTTAGATCTTGGTAACGTCTAGACAGATACGTTCCCTGTGGTTTTGTATTCGAGGGTCAGTTTCGGGTTTCGATGATTACCTTCCATCTCCAAAGGAGCTGGGGATCCATCAACAGTTCTCAGCTGATATGGTTGGTCCTTTTCTGGGTTTTAGGTTGGCTTTTTCTGCAAATCGGTTTGAGACGTAGTTCCCTTGTGATGCGGAGTCGATGAGGGTGAGCGCTCGGCGTCCATTGATTTTTGTCACGACAACCCAGTGGTTCCCGTATTCTGCGGAGTCTCCTTGCTTTCTGGTGGGTGTCCTGTGGTTTTTCCGGTCGATGCTGCTATGGTCCTGGCAGGGGCTCGCCTGCTGTAGCCCCAGTTCAGTAGGCGTTCTAGTTTTTGGGTGGTACCCGCTGATGTTCTTAGCTTCCTGGTGAATGGGGCAGGCTTCGATGCTACAAGTGGACCAGTGGATGGTGTCATGGTTGGGGGCTCCGGTCGTCCTTCAGTAGCCGAGGTGGTTTTCTGTCGTTGGTCGCTGGTTGCTGGTTCGTTTGTCTGGGCAGTTTCTGCTGATATGTCCGTGCTTTCCACAGTGGAAGCAAAGACCCTTTTCACGCCGTCGCTGTTCTTCCCCGGCGCCAGCCGAGGGTTTCGTCGTTGGTTGGCATCTAAGTCCATGGGTTCCCGGGGTAGGTTGTTTCGAGGTTGCGCGGTGTTGGCCGAGTATCGGGTTTGGCCTGTCTCTTGTCTGAAATTGAACAGTTGTTGGTCGACTCGGATGGCCGTGTCGATGGTCTCGCTAAGGTCCTTGGGTAATCCGGTGCGCGAATTCGGCCTTCACATTGTGCTTTAGGCCCTTGTAGAAGATGTATTTGAGGGATTGGTCGTTCCAATTGAGGTAGGAGGCGAGCATGCGGAATTCCGTGACATATTCCGAGACTGATCGGGCTTTGTCGGAGGTCCTGAATTCGAAGGGCGGCCTCCTGTCCTCGTTCTTGCTACCAAAGGCTTGTCTGATTGCGTCGGCGAAGCGATTGTAGTTGGCGAACAGGCTACTGGTTTCCGTACGTGGGATGGCCGAGCGGAAATCCTTTCGATAGGGTTCGAACCACCGTGCTGCGTTACTCGGAGGTAGGTTCCTGCAAAGCGGACCCTTTCTCATCGTCCTTGAATGATGCTTTGTAGAATTCGAAGTAATTTCAGTTGGGCCAGGAAGTCGTTGAGCTTACGCCGATCCCCATCGTAGGTGTCGGGGTCTTGATCTTTAGTTTGGTGTTGTGGGGGTCGATTCTGATGTCGCGGGGTGGCTGGGGTGGAGGGCCGCATAGTACGGTTGACAGTAAAGGCTTGTCCTCGAATGAAGTACTCCGAAGGACTTGGCCGCAGTCCTCACTGGCGTTCTCTGGTACTCTGGGTCCGTTGATTGCTGACTCAAGGAGGCTATGCCCGAGGAATATGCTTCCGAAATGAGCAGCCTCATGTTAAGAGCTGGGTTTCCAGGATCAAGGGACGGATTGACTGAAGCTGTTCCTCTCCGTCGGAAGGTTGTTCCTGATTTCGGTCCAGGATGTCATGGTTAGTAGTTTTCAGGGTGGGGTTACCTCCGGTGCCTAAGAAAGGTGGTCAAAGTGTTACGCCGGGACTCTTTCTGGGGGAGTCGAGGCGCGTCGTCAGGCAGCTTGGGCTTTAGGGGCCAATACAGTGGTAGGCAGGAGGTTCGTACAATAGTAGGGTAGGAATCAATTGACAAGTTGACCACGAGGGTCCTAACTACGATAAATGAGTGTGGTCTATATACATGGAGTGATCGGTACGATCAGTAGTGATCTGTAATGTTAACCCACTGATCAGTACTGATCGGTGGTCCGAGCTTTTGAGCGAGCGTGTGCGGTCTGCATCAGTGTCGGTAGGTATTCTGCCGAGTTAGGCCCCGAGTTGGTCACGTGGGCGGTGAGTAGTCGTAGGGTTTCGTTATCCGCCTTTCTGGGCGACTGTGCCGTAACATTACGAGTAGTAGATATTAAAGTCCCCGGCTATAATACTAGAGAATTCTAGCTATTAGTAGCCTAGAATACGTTTTAGCGTATAGAGGGAATTATCGATTTCTTATTTCTTTTAGTTATATAAATTAAAGAGGTAAAATTAGCTTTTTTTCTCTATTATTTTTAAAACTATTAGGTTAGGGGATTTAGTTACCGCGGAGTTATAGTTAATATCTATTCCCGTTAGATAATAGAATATATATACTAACGTACGCGGTCTTTCCGTTAGAGAATAATCCGGTAGAATTTAAACGAACGTAGGATAGTTAACTGACCGCCTTTCTCTAGGATTTTTAGGGTTTATTAGCTATAGTTCTTATATAAGAATTAGGCTAATTTTAAGGTCGATTACTTTAGATAGAAGGCTCTTTGTAGCTAGAGCGTTTCTATTTAAATTAGCTTAAAATACCCTTAGTTTATCTATAGATAAAAGGGGTTAGTTAATTTAAGTTAGAATAGTATTAGTATCGTATACCTTTAGAGGCTTTATAGCCTATAAATTTATACTTATACTCTCTCGTAAGATACTTCTTTTTATAGATTTTGTATATAGAAGTCCTTATATACTTTACCGTTTCGTATTCGTTTTTAAGGTAGTTACGGTATTAAATTCTCTTAGAAATAATCCGTACTTTCTCTACCTTATAGTTTATTCCGTATATAAAAAGACGGCTATTAATAGCCTTTTTCTATTCTTTTTTAGTATAGAACGAGACTATAACGGATTCCGTAGATTAGTTTTCTCTTTTCTTCTTTAAGGTGGCCTAGTAGGGCTTTTAGATAGAAGATAGACCTACGTTAAAGATCTCTATTTTCTTCTTAATAAAGGAGTCGATTAGAATATCCTTAGTTTCCCGTATAGGAATTCCGTAGATAATAACCTTATTTATTTATTTATTTATTCGTTTAACGTCCTTATACAAGCTAAGCTTATAAAAGACGGCTAGTCTACTAACGTATCTAGTCCGGTATTTCGACCGGGGTTTTTATTCGAGTTTTCTTCGGAAAGGAGTCTAGAAATAGTAGGGGCTAAGCCGGTGCTTTTTTTTTTTTTTTTTTTAGAAAGAAATAGGAAAGTAAGTATAGAGATAAGAAGAGGTAGAAGATAAAAGAAAAATAAGAGAGAGTAACTTCTTTTTTAAGGAGAGACTAAAGTTAGTTTTTCAGTACGATTTACTTCCGTCGGGTGAAAGTTCTAATAGCTACTTTCGGGTAGCTATTTTAGTTGTCGATAGAAAGCTTAGAAGAGCTTTCCGTCCTTCTTCGGTATTAAAAACGAGGTCTAAGGGAGGATTGTTTCTAGACTAGTATATATATCTTCTTCGAAATGATACTTTTACAGTCTGAATTGTGCCGAGGGGTTTATTTAGCCGCATTATTATACGGGTAGCGATTAGAGGGGTTTAGTCTAAAGCGGTTTAAATAGGACTTAAAGTAGCCGTGTCCTATTTTGCTAGTAAAACGGGAGCTAGTTTCTCTCTGTAGAGATCTATTAACTTTCGTTTTATTTTCCAGTTAAACCGCCTTAGATAAGACTCTTAGAGGCTATTTCGCTTGCTTATTCGCTATTTTTTGCCACGAATTAATAAAATCTTTTATGTTAAGACTGAAAGAATGCGTAGCTAGTCGATTCGTTATTCGGGTTTATTTTACAGGCGTATTTAGCTAGGGAATCTGCTTCTTCGTTGCCGCGTATATTAAAATGGCCGGGGACCCATTCTAATTAAACTGAATTTCCTTTTAGGATAAGCGTTTTAGCTGCGTTTAAAGCTCGTATTTGCGCTAGTTGTCCTGGATTTCCGGATGGTGTTTTTAGACGGTAGAGCGTGGCCTAGTTATCCGCGTAGACTCGATAATAACCTTATACTAGGCCTTAACTAGTTTCGAATTAAAATTAGAAAGGACTTTCCTAATAATATTCTCTTTTTCTAAGAGAAATTAGCTAGTATAGCCTTTAGTATCTATAATTAGAATATTTCCCTTAAACGAAAGGGAAGTTTCTTAGATAACGGGTTTATTTACGAATTCGGCTCTTACGAAAGCTAGGTTTAGCTTTTATTAGAGCTAGATTCCGTTAAATTAGTCTCGTAGGCTACTATAAAAGACGGTAATTTATCTATCTTTAATAGACGTTAGTTTTACGAGCTTTAAAGTTATTTTTTTAGTTAGTTTTTTATACGATATAGTTATAAAACCGTTATTTAGAACTAAATCTACCGCTACTAAGGCGTAGAAGGTAGATTTTTTAGCTGGGACTAGCTAGCTAGGCTAGGGCTTTCCCGTAGTTACTACGAAAGTAGCTCCGAGGTTCCTCGTTTTATTTAAGAGTATACGAGATACGTTCTTAAGTACGTAGACTTCGATAGCGAGAATCAACTTAGTAAAATCGATTTTCTCTTTCGTCGTATATTTACGGAAGACGATAAGAAGTTTACTAAGATTATTAGCCTTAGACTAGTCGTCTTCGAGGTCGATTACCTTAATAAGGCAGTCGAACGCGGCTTTAATATATTCCGTAGAGGACTTTAGTTTTAAACCTAGTATATACCGGGTTCTTTTCTTAGGATAGTATTCGAACGGGTTAATACCCGTAGAAATAGACGAGAAGGAAAGTCTTTTTCCTAGAGTTAACGTAGACTCTACTATTATCGTTACTCGTTTAGAGTCTTAGTTTACCTTTAGCCTTCTAGATAGTAGTATTAGTTCTTTATTTTCTATCTTAATATCTTCGATACTACTAGAACCCGTAGTATTTAAGGATTCGATAACTACCGGCGTAGTTAATAGTTAAATAGGAGTCGAAGGGCATAGAGAGTCTAGGAAATCTAGAGGATCCGAAGAAGGGTTTCCTTAGATTTCTATACTCTTTCTAGAGAAAAGAAAAGATAGAAATAAAAAATAAGACTAGAAAGAAATCGCCGGCTTTAGTTTCGTCTAAACTAAGCCGTAAATAAATAAATTCTAGGCGAGAGTAGGAAATTTTCTTAGTTACTTTCTTTTAAAAAGTAACTAAAGCGTTTTTAGCGGCTATTTATTTAAGCTTCTCGCTTATTCTCGGTTATTTTTAGTTCGTTTAGATATAGAGGTAGTAAAAACTCTACGTATACGGGCCGTAGAAAAGAAGTAGAGTAATAAAGAGGAGAAAGCGCTTCTTCGCCTTAGATTTAGATATATAAATACGCTCTAAATCTAGTATAACTTAATACGAAAGTACGCGTAGATATTCTTCGTCGGTTTCGTAGATTTAGTACGTTTTTAGGTTAATTTAGGAATTTAGTAGGAGTATAGAGGTAGAAGGTAGCGATTCGACCTAATAAGGTCTCTTTTCTACGTAATAACGTAGTAGCGCGTATAGCTACGAAGCTAAGATTCGAGAATCTAGCTAAGGAAATCGAGAGCTTTTAATAGATACCGGTTTTAGCGCTTTTTCTTAAGGTCGATTTAGAAGGTTATATATATAGATAGATTTCTTAGTTTATTAATATAGAGTAGAAGATAGTAATCTTTAATAGTAATATTATTTAAAGATTTATAATATATATAGAGATATAACTTATCTTTTAATTTTAGTATAAAGAGAATAGATAATTCTATTAAAGATTAAAAGAGTTAGATATATTCTTTCTTTAATAATAAGTCTAAGTATTCTCTTATCGCTTATAATTCTTTTTCTAATATTAAATATAATAGCCTAAATTAAGATTTAATATTCGGTTTTAGTTTAATTTTATAGTTCTATAGTTAGTATTTTAATAGCGTATCTTTAATTTTTTCTTTAAAAATCTTCTTAAACTAGTAGTATTTCTTAAAAATACTATTAAGATACTATTTATATATTCTAGTAGAGTTATCTTCTTCTATAGATATTAGATAGTCTAGTTTTTCTTATTTAGTAGTATTAATCTATTAAATTCTTTTCTCGTTTATAGTAGTAGAGTAATACTATATTATTCTAATTACTTACTTCTTCTTTTAGATTCTTTCTAGTATAGCTTTTAAAATTAAGCTTATATAGATAATTAGTTCGACTATAGTATATAGTTTCTATTCTAGTTCTTAATTTCTTTCTTTAAATTTAAGAGTAATTTCTTTATTATTTTAATTATACTATACGTTTTATTTCTTTTACTAAGAGATACTAAGAATAATATTATACTTAGAGATTTTAATAACGTTTAGATAAATACGTTCTCTATAGTTTTTATATTTAAAAATTAGTTTTAGAGTTTTAATAATTATCTTTCTATCTCTAAAGAAGCTAGAGAATTTATTAATAGTTTTTAGTTAATATAGTTAGTCTTTTTCTCTAGAATTTAGATTAGCTTTTTCTATAAATTAGTTTAAGACGTAGTTTTCTTATAACGCTAAGTTAATAAAAATAAACGCTTAGTATCTATTAATTTTATTTAGAAAACACCGACACACCTCCGAATTTAACCTCGAGAAAAAGCGCCAAGACCGGTATCTATCGAAAGCTCTCGATTCCCTTAGCTAGATTCTCGAATCTTAGCCTTGAGCTATAATGCTGCTTACCACGTTATCGCGTGGAAAAGAGACCTCGTTAGGCTAAATCGACTCCCTCGACCTCCGTATCCCTACTAAAATCCTAAATCGACTCGAAAAGACGTAAAAAGTTCGGAATCTACCGAAAACACCTACGCGTACCTTCGTACGAAATTATATAAGATTTAGAGCGCGTTTACGCACCTAGATTAAAGGCGAGGAAACGTCCTTTTCTTTCTTCTATCCTACCCCTTTTTCGCGGCCCGTGTATATAGAGTTTTTACCCTCCCTATACCTAAGCGAATAACCGAAAATAAGCGAAAAGCTTAACCGAATAGCCCAAAACGCGCTTTCTCTTCTCGAGAAAGTAACTAAGAAAATTCCCCGCCGCCGCTAGAAATTGTTTGTTTACGGCTTAGTTTAGACGAAACTAAAGCCGGCGATTTCTTTCTAGTCTAATTTTCACTTCTACTATTTCTCTTTCTAGAAAGAGTATAGAAAATACGATATCCGCCCCGGATTCCCCGGATTCCCCGGACCCTCTACGCCCCTCGACTCTAATTCGACTATCGACTACGCCAGTAGTTATCGAATCTTCGAATACTACGAGATCGAGTAGTATCGAAGATATCGAGATAGAAAACGACGAAATAACACCGATACCGTAGAAGGCCGAAGGTAATAGTAACGGTTGTCTCACGCCGACTCGGAAAAGACTTTCTTCTCGCCACCTCACGGCGATTAACCCGCTTGAATACCGCCCCGAGAAGAACCCGGTATATACCGGCTCGAAACCAAAGACCTCCCGCGGAATATATCGGGCGCGTCGATTGCCTTATTAAGGCGCGGTCGACCTCGAAGATGACCGCTCGGCGTAAATAACCTTAGCGAACTTCGTCTTCCCTCCATATAGGAAGGGAAAATCGACTTTACTTAAGTCGATTCTCGTAATGAAGTTCAGCGACTCAAACGTATCCTATACGCCGAATAAAACGAGGAATCCGAGCTTCCTCCGTAGCTACTACGGGAAAACCCCAGCCTAGCCAGCTAGTCCCGGGAAAAAAACCTACCTCCTACGCCTCGGTAGCGGTAGGTTTAGTTCTAAACGACGGTTTTATAACCGTATTACATAAAAAACTAACGGAAAAAATAACTACGAAGCTCGTAAAGCTAACGTCTATTAAAGATAGATAAATTACCGTCTCCTACGATGGTATACGAGACTAATTTAACGGAATCCGACTCCGGTAAAAGCTAAACCTTGCGTTCGCAAGAGCCGGATTCGTAAATAAACCCGTTATCTAAGGAACTTCCCTCTCTTTTAAGGGAAATATCCTAATTACGGGTACCGAAGGCTATACTAGCCAATTTCTCTTAGAAAAAGAGAATATTATTAGGAAAGTCCTTCCTAATTCTAACCCGAAACCAGTCGAGGCCTAGTATAAGGTTATTATCCACGGAATCCCTACGCGGGAAACTAAGGATATTCCAATCGACTTCTTTATTAAGGAGGAAATAGAGACCTTTAACGTAGGTCTTTCTCCTATTAGAAAGCCCTACTGGGCCACCTCTAAGGAGAAAAGAGAAAACCAATCTACGGGATCCGTTATAGTCTCGTTTCGCACCGAAAAGGAATAGAAAAAGGCTATTAATAGCCGCCTTTTTATATATAGAATAAGCTGTAAGGTAGAGAAAGCACGGGTGATTCCTAAGGGAATTCAATGCCGTAACTGCCTTAAAAACGGACACGAAACGGCTAAATGCACAAGAACTCCTATATGCGAAATCTATAAAAAGGAGCACCTTACGGGAGAGTATAAGTGTAAATTTATAGGCTATAAAGCCTCTAAAGGTACACGGTACTAGCACTACCCTAATTTAAATTAACTAACCCCCTTTATCTATAGATAAACTAAGGGTATTTTAAGCAAATTTAAATAGAAACGCTCTAGCTATAGAGAGCCTTCTTTCTAAAGCAATCGAACTTGAAATTAGCCTAATT